>CATIWO010577181.1:0-20205 GCA_949673435.1 Macaranga tanarius | reverse complement strand
GGCTCACAATCGAGCTTCTACACGAACGAGCTCGAGCTTATTCCAAACGAGCATATTTCGAGCCGAATTCGAGCGAGCTCGAGTCCTATAATCCCGAGCCGAGCTCGAGCTCGAACAACAATCTTCAAAATTTCACGAGCTTGAGCCGAGCTCGAGCTCACTTCCTAAAATGTGAGCCGAGCCCGAATATCTTAGTATTCGGCTCGGCCCGGCTCGATTACAGCCCCGCTATTACTAACATTATTACATTTCATAGGACAAAAAAGAGCATGAGGATGACTTTGACCTTTGAAGAATCCAATGCACTGCACACCTTACTTACATCGGACCAATGCCCAATTGATGAAATCCTCACCGAATTGAGCTCCAAAATTCCCCGCCCTCGGCTTTTTACCGTATGCACTTCTCTATTATTACTCTTAGAGGTCAGCAACCCTATCCTTGTCTCTCTCTCTCTCTTATTCAATTCAATAGCAATGTTGCTCTTTTTTTCTAAAGGTATAGTTTTTCGTCAGTTAGCTGTTGTTCTTTCTTTCCTTCTGTTTTAAGGATGCATTATTTATTTATTTGTTTGTTTTTTTTGAATTGGTTAGGGCTTTAGGGGTTTATTGTTGGATACCTATATATATATGTTACAATCTTGACTTAGGGTTTGTGTGTATCTCTCAATTACATCTTGTTTCAGAGTTTTTCATTGCATTTTGTTTCAGAATTTTTCATCACTTTATGCGCTTCACCGCTTATCTATTTATGCAAAATTTCAATTATTTTCATGCACAATTCAGTTACTACCCTGCAATCCAACTCAAAAATTGCATGTCATAATGCCACTTCAGCGGCTTAATTACTCTAAAATCACCATTAATCCCTAATTCCTCTTCTTCATCTCGATCATTTTCTTGGTGATTTTAGGGTAATGAAGATGTTGAGGTTTCATTATGACTGTGATGTGATGTGACAATTCTTGTCATTAGTCAGAATTGGTAGAGTGACTTTTTTATGTAATTAAAATTAAAGTTTGGTAATCAAAAAGTCATAAATTAAAGTTATGTAACCCAATTGAAATTTAGTGTAAACTTTAGTGACTAGCGGTATTATTTACCCGACTTAGTCGCCATGAAAGAAAATACCTCCTTAAACTTAGTAATTTATTACTTATCTTTTTATCCAAATTTGTGAATTATACTATCACTATATTCTTGTATTTCTTCATTCTAAGTAATGATGAAACAGAATGGGAAAATGTATATATGTGCATGTGTGTATACACACACATATGCTCTATGAGCTTGATTTGAAATTGAAAATGTATAGAGCCATAAAATTAATTTCTTTTAGTTGAAAACTTGTTCTCTCCAAAATTGGATAGATTGGTGGTAGGAAAAAATGTAGCACTATCTTTTTCCTTCGTTATTTCCCTATCCCAAAACACAGCATTAGGCTGCTATTGATTGAATTAACAGTAAAGTTGAAATTGGGACTTTGTTTCTTTGTTTTTAAATCAGTTTTGTTTTCTCTTAGTATGGTTCTATGTCTTTTGGCTCTAAACAAGCCGAAAATATTTGTCTTCGGTTGGTCTACATTTGCTTTGAGCTTGGGCCTGAATTGAACTTAAAATTTTGTTTAAGATGGTTTGTTAAACTTTCGAGCTTTCTCGAGTTTGTTCTCAAGCTTTAGTAGTCAATATAAGTCAAGTAATTTTAATGCTATTTTCATTTCATAATTGCATTATCACAAAAAAAATCACTTGTAATCATTTTATATGTTTAAGTTTCATTTACAGTTCGCTATGTTTGATATGTTTACATCGTATAATTGAGTTTCACTGATAATCAATGTGTATGTTTGAGTTTCATTTGTATGTTTGAAGTTTTATTTTTATAGTTTGATTGTATATTCTTCTGTTGTTCGTGTTCTGTTAGATTCTGTGTATGTAATCTACTGAGAAGCTGTATGTTATAATGTTTTTGCAGGATAAGAAAATGCTCAAGTCTACTGAACGTCTCATTGCACTTGCTATTCTTCACCATACTTATTCCTCCCAACCATCATCTTCAAGCCCATTCATATCATATATTGTAAATGTAAGCTATGTGATATTTATGGAACTAGACATGTCAGGAAGCCCGTGAATTATAAATCATTATTTTTGTGTTCCTTGTCTTTCCTTTTTTTTTTTTCCGGTTTAAACCAATGTGATATTTGTGGAACAAGACATGTTAGGAAGTCTGAATTTTGAAATCATTATACTTGTGTTTCTCTTCTCTTTCCTTTTTTCTTTTATTTTTAGTTTTACGTTATTCTTTTTTGAGTAGTACCTTATAATTTATGCTGGTCATGTCATTCTGACAAAGATGGTGCAATAACAATATCATGTGAATCTATTGCTGTTTGTCTTTGCCATGCACAGGCAGCTTGTGATGATGAGGCTGAAAAATGTGAGAGGGCATTTGTTCTCCAATTGTTAGGCTCTGATGCCAGCAAAGAGGTTTGAATTTTCTTTTCTCAACCTTTTTAGCATTTGAGGACCATGCGGTATTCAGTTCCAAACATGTAATGGCTGGTTGGACAATGTTTTTGTTTAAAATGTTTTGGCATGTTTACAAGTATTATAAATGAGCAATTGAGCTATAATATCTTGGCATATTGGCATTATGCTTTCTAGGTGTTTATTATGCTTATTATTATTTAGCAAGAAGTTTCTGTGGTTGAAATTTTTAAACGAAGTTGTGTGGATTTAGCTTCGTTACAACATGTTTGTAATGAAATTATCAGAATGTTGGGGATTTGCTGAACTTTTTAGGTGCTAACTCTTTTGGCTAGTTAACACGGTGTGTTTGCTATGGTTCGTTGAAATTATTACCTCATTGAACTTTGGCCAGTCTAGGATGGTGATCTTTCCATTCGTTAGAAGTCTTAGAGAATGAAATTCCACATTTAAGTTTCATTGTATAAAAAATGCTTATAGCGGATTGTAATCTCATGGATTTAGTGACATAATCGATCTACCTTTCTTTGAGGTTTTTCTATTATAGTCTTTGTTACAATGAGGGATTTTTCACTTTTGTTGTTCTTTTTCCAGTTTCTTAGAGCGTCTGCTGCAAATTATATCAAAGTCTTTGATCCTTCAGCTCATGTAAGTTGCACACATATATATTGAATGTTTTTATTTTTATGGCGGAATCTATCTGATGCAAATGGAAATTCTTCTGTTAAGAGTACATTATGAATCAGTTCCTTGCTTTACTTTCTTGTAAATGTTATTCTTGATCCTGTGTTGATAGATTTATGGGCTTACTGTCAGGTTTTCCCACAGCGTGAACAGTTGCAGCAACAACATTGTGATAGAGTCCATTTGGCATCATATAATTGCTTTTTCAAAAATTTTGCAGTGAAAAATGTAGTGGCTGACCCTGATATACCCCGCAGTTGCGATGCAAATTCTCAAGAGTATGTCCCTTACTAACCGGGGAACTCTATCGAGAGACATTGGTTTCTGCACTATAATGCTTTTTTTTTTTTTTGAGCTGGCACTGTAATGTTTATTTTTAAGATTCCTGTTCAAAGTCAATTGTTTTTCTTCATTTAATATTATTCCACACATAAGATAGCTGCTTTGTAGGTTTGATATTCAAGCTGGAGGTAGACCTAAACTTGGATCTGGAGATAGAGATGAGACTCTCACTGGATTGTTGGTGCACTTGTCACTAGAGGGAGTACGTCCTCAATGGATTAGGCCTCACCCACCAATGTTGCCAATACAAAAGGGCGAGGTAAGTGGGTTGTATGAATCAGTAGACCACTTGATGCTGTTCTCTTTACTTACACTAATGAAGCTACTTCCAGCTTGTTTGGCTCAATCCTGACAACAGTCATGAGCTCTTGTGGGATCATGGTATGTGTGCGGATACGAGCAGGGGTGCAGCTGTTAGGGATTTGATCACTAAAGCCTTGAAGGGACCACTAGCTCCTGCACAACAAGAGGTTCTAATAATAAATAAGCCCTTCAATATATTGATCGCTTTTGTTTTCTTCCTCGTAATTGTTTTGCAATCTTCTGTTCCGTCTGGGCAATGCAATCAACCTTACAATCTCTATTGGTAGAGGAGGATTCTCTCTATACTGGAGGGTTGGGGGGGTAAAGGGATGACACATGGTTTTTATTTTTTATTGATGCGCCATGATTCTGAGATTGCATGTTAATATGATGTTTTTTGTGATCTATTGACATGTTCATTCAGATAATGTATGTGGCCAGTTTGTAGCTTTTGGGTTACATAGCGTTCCTGTTATGTATATTGATAATACATGGTAACATATGGTTTGGTACGTTTCTTATAAATAAAAAGCTCAAAGTTGCATAGTATTTTATATGAACGTCTCTCCTGACTTTTTTTCCTCAATTTAGGGAGAATTTATTTGATGCTAATGGGTATTAATTCTGTGTAATAGTGCCTGGTGTAAATTGTAAATGGCTTAAAGACCCTTGGGTATAACATTTTGAGTCAACTAATATATTGCTTGTCATAAATAGATTGTTTTGATTGTTTGTTGGCATCCTAAAGCTTTATTTCAGAAAAATTTGCATGCTTTCATGTGTCTGTATATTGTATTTTCCACCTAAATTATATTGAATGTGTTCCAAAGTTTCCTTTAAGACAAAATGTGAATCCTTGCTTGTGTGTGTGCTCCATTTGTTACTTCAGTAAAGGATTGACTCGATTGTCTCTTTCCTTGTCCAGCAATTCCTGGTGGAGTTAACAAATGATTCAAAGCTAGTTTATCACTGTGGACTGACACCGAGAAAGTTACCTGTACGTGGTTTAATAATCCCTTTTTTTTTTTTTTTGAATTTAATGAGTTGTGTTGCCTGGAACTAAAAGGCATTTCCATCCTGCCATCAGGAGTTGGTGGAGAACAATCCCCTAATTGCAGTTGAAGTACTTACTAAGTTGATAAATTCTCCTGAAATTGCTGAGTACGTTTTTGGCACATATACCCCACTCTCCCCCGTCACTTTCTCTCTCGCTCTCTCTCTCTCTTATATGATGGAACCAATATTATTTTAATTTTCTTTTCCAATGCATGCTCAGCTACTTTACAGTGCTTGTCAATATGGACATGAGTCTTCATTCCATGGAAGTGGTTAACAGGCTCACAACAGCTGTTGAACTTCCGAAGGAATTTGTACGCATGTACATAACAAATTGTATATCATCCTGTGAAAATATTAAGGTATTGTACTGCACATATTATACTTTCTTTATTCAATTCTTGATGATTGGAGCACTTGGGCATAGCAAAAAATGATCAAACTAAAACTGACTTCCTGTACTAGCTGTGGTAGTGCTCATCTTGTAAAGAGCCAATTTTAGACTTTGGCAGAGGAGACTCTTTAGGCCAAAGAGAGAACAACTAGAAAGTTGCAGAAAAGGAAGATTGTAGCGGAATTCAGGAATTTACTTGCTGCTATGAAGTTAGGAGACTCTTTCCTAGTCAATTTCTGTTGCTATACTTACTGGGCCTATGATTGTGTTTTTTTTTTGGGTAATGTTGATCGGTATGGCTCAAATTGGGTGATTGGCATTGGCCTTTTAACTTAATTAACCAGTTCAGTGATTTATTTATTTTTTCAATAAACCCAATGAAAACTCTCCTTTTGCAATACGAGCTGCTCCCAAATTCTTTATTCTGCCTTTGCTGTTTCATTCTAGCTAGATTTATGTGTCCATGTTATTTTCTAGTTAATCTAAACTATTTTACATTTGTTTAGTGATTTTAATTCAACTTTCCTGTGTTATCAGAAATCCTTTTTTTTTTTTTTTTTTTTGCATTAACTATTATTGTTCTTGAAACTGCTGTTGTTATTATTGTTGTTGGGGTGGTAAATCGCTTCTAACATTAAACATGATAGCAAAGCCATTTTTGTTGACAATTTTTAACAGAGTTTAGAAGATTTAAACTTTTATGGTGGGGAATCTGTACATGTACATACATACATAATAATGGTCCTTAATATCCTTCTTTTTTGACAGGATAAGTACATGCAGAACAGGCTTGTCAGACTTGTTTGTGTTTTCTTGCAGAGTCTGATCCGGAATAGAATCATTGATGGTTAGTATATGCCTTTGCAGAGTCATTTAATGCACAAGTCTATGTGCACCAATAGGTTAATGCATGAGGAAATAAAGAATGTGCGTGTGCATGTCTGTCTCTGTCTGTCTGCGTGTATATATATATATATATATAGAGAGAGAGAGAGAGAGTGCATAAACTTGCAACACAGTGGTTTTTTGGGTGATTGGTGTGCTGGTTTTCTTCTAGTCAGATTTGGAGCAATCAAATAGAAGATAATGTGTTAAATTGTTCAGAAACATGTTAGGATGATATGGTGAATTTTTTTCTATTGGGAAAGAATACAATTTGTTGGATTCTTGGGTACATTATGAAAGGAATTGAGATTTAGGCGATGCATTCTTTGTGGGAGCGTTTAATTTTTCATCTTAACTTAATGCATGTATGCTTGCGTATTTGGCATTACAAGACGCCAAACATGTTCAGAAACAACATATATGTTGCTTTTATGGAACGTTATAATATGTATGTATGTATGCATGTTGCATTAGTTTAAAGGAGGGATATCTGGATGACCATAGGTTGTACACACTATCTACATTATGATGCAGCTACTTGACTACTAGGCTTGTGGTATAGTCACAGTTAAGTTGTAGTAGTACTGTTAAGAACTGTATTGAGTGTTCTTGAACTTGCTTTGATGTCTTGTGCATGCAGTATGTTTTTCAACCAATCAATCATTCTAGCATAGTGCATGCACTTTCTAATGTTATTTTGGTAACTTATTTGTTGTTATTAATAAATTGTTTTGGCGATGCAGTCAAGGATCTCTTCATTGAAGTCCAAGCATTTTGTATCGAGTTCTCGCGAATTAGGGAAGCAGCTGGTTTGTTTAGGCTTCTTAAAACCTTGGAGTGAATGCTTCGGTTCTATTACTCAGTTTCCTGCACCAGGCAATTATTTTTCCCTTTTTTAGCTGAGTTTTATTTTGCTTTGTAGATATTGAGTCATTTAGAAATCTAGTGACAGCTATTTAGAACCTTTTCACGAAATCTGTTCAATTTGGAAGGAAAACAGAAACAGAAAAGTATTACAAGTACACTGTACCTGTAATCAGTGCTTTATTCTGATCCCCTTGGTATTATCCTATCAAACAACCACTGTAATTTTTTTCGTTTAAATATGGTTGTGTTGGAAGATTTGAGAGAGTAAAACAGACTCAAGTGCTTGAGCCTCGAATTATTGAGGAAACACGCTACTCCAAATTGCACACATTCACCAAGTAATCAAATATTGTGTACAATTTGCTATCTATCGTATGTTATGGTACACATTCTATTCATATTGGTCCTTTGTGTCAAATAGGCTTTTCGTGTTTATTAATCATGTATTTTCTGTCATCTAGTATACAGATTTGCTTCTGATATGGACAAAGAAATACATCTGGAGGGTAGATCTAAATAGACCACTAGATCTATTAATAAAAAATGAAATTTAAAGTGTTCTGGCAGAATGCCTGGGTAGTGAAGGTTCACGCACCTAATACAGCAAAATCAATTGTATTCTCATTTCTGGTTCATGTACAAACTCCCAGTCAGGTCATGGGGTTAAGAAGCTAGCAGCTATTGCGGCAGCACAAGGTTATCTTCTGAGATTGTATCTCATTTTGCTTTACCAAATGTTTGCCTTTATTATTTTCTTTTTTTGGGGATAAAAGACAAATTTCATACGTGGACTTTTAAAATTTAACAATTTGGAACTTGAACTTATTTTTATTACAATTATGCAATCTGTTAAAATATATCATCATAGTGTCTACAACAGTGTTGTAATCGATAATTTGAGTAATAATAAAAAAAATTGATGATAAAATAATGATAAGCATTAATTGGGCCCCCCAAATTGTTGAATTGAAATACATATAATAATTTAAGGACTCAAAGTGCATTGTTGTAGTAAAAAAAGTATCATTTATATCCATGAAAATTCATTTTTATTGCATTTGTACCTTCTCTTCCAAAACGGACCTTAACATCACCATAAAATAGAAACGGCTGCTAAAAAAAGTAGTTTTAACAATATACAAAAGCTAAAGCTAACCATGACGATATATAAGATCATTAAACGATTTCTCAATTGAGTATAAACAATATAAAAAAATTAGTAAATCAAAATGGTAATTGATTCCACAAATTTGTTGCATTCATACTAAATTAATAAATCAATATAGTAGCAATCTCTCCAAAACTCATCATGTCTCACTTGCAAATGGATCCAAAATTTCATTGTTTTATCTTTGAAACTAAGACACTCAGTGGATTATGATTCAACAAATGTTCGTATGTCATTACAACAATCAGTACAATAACCTCTTACATCTAAAAATGATTCAACAATCAGTCCTGAAATTAAAGGTACTCGATCAGAAAGTCCCTTTTATTTGGAGTTTCTATTAAAATCGTTTTTCTTAACGAATAGGGCAGTGGAGCTGAGAGCTCTAAGGGGTTATACATCAACATGACAAAAAGCATTAATTCAGTTGGAGCTCAATTCATTAAAAATTTTACTAAATGCACACCACTTATAGAATAACTTGAGAAACATGTTGCAAAATAAAAGGACCCTGAAATATTCAAATGTCTTATTTAGTCTATGGATATCTATAACTAAATTTATATCTATCTATACAAATATAATAAAGCTGAGGGGGTGTTCACGCCCTCCGAAATGGCCGAACCGAAAACCGAACTGACACTATTCGATTCGATTTGTATTTTTAGAATTTTCGAATTTTTAGAACCGAATCGAAATTTAGTTTGGTTCGGTTTTATGTAAAAAAAAATTTCAGTTAACCTAGATAACCAATTTTTTATTTTTTATTTTAATTTTTCTAAATATTTTGTTAAAAATACATACAAATTTAATATAAAAATAATCAATATTTTTAAAATTTCGGGTTTGGTTTTGGACCTAATTTGGTTCGGTTCGGTTCTGATTTTTTTTAATTTGGTTATTTCGGTTCGGTCAGAAAAACACCCAAAAACCGACCGAACCGACCGATGAACATCCTTAATAAAGCTAACCATGCATGCTAATAAATTGGCATGTGACTATATTTTTAGCTTTTTTAAGTTAATTCTCCTTTATCCTTTCCCTTTCTTCTCTAATTAATATCTTTTCACCATTTTCTTAATGCCTCCACACTCTTTTCTCTTCTAATTCTCTTTGTTATTTCTCTTTTCTCATCGTCTCTTAAATATTCCTTAATCTTTACTTTTTATAATCTCTTTTATCTATATTCTCTTCACTTTATTTTTCACCATTTCCTCTTCTCCTCTTTAATATCCCTCCATCTTTTTTCTTTATTAATCTTTATTTTGATACACACCACCATATATACATATATTCACTTTTTGATCAACAATCGGTGGAACTTGAATGACTTGTTGTTCATCACGCATTTGAACTCTAGGCGTGTTGTGTACAACAATTATTCTATTACAAGAAGTGAAAGGTTGAGCATCTGTATAATCTTTCTCAGGAACAATGTTACAGGATTGATCGCTCTCACTAATCAAGTCATTAGTTTTCATTTCTCAATTCCACAAACTTAATAGTGTGTGATGACAGTAAAATCTATATCCTTTATATCATTCGACATAACCAACGAAATACCCACTTATTGTCCTTGGGTTTAGCTTCTTTTCATATGGAGACAGGCATTCCCAAACACGTATATATTGCAAACTTGGTTTCTAATCTTTTAACAACTCAAATGCTGTCTTTGAGACAACCTTGGTTGGAACTCGGTTTAATATATACACTGCCGTCTTGATAGCTTTAATCCATAAGGATTTAGGAAGTTCATACCATATCCGATAATGTTCGGTTCCTTCTTTCTACTAAACCATTATGATATGGAGAACCAGACATAGTGTATTGGGCAATAATCTCATGCTCTTGAAGAAACTTAGCAAATGGATGTCCATCTTCAGTGTATCTACCATAGTATTCAACACCCATATCAAACCTCACTATCTTTATTTGCTTACCATATTGTTTCTTTACTTCTGCATTAAACACCTTAAAGGAGTCTAAAGCTTCATTTTTGTTATTAAGCAAGTATAGATACATATATCATGAGTAATCGCCAATAAAAGTAATGAAATATTTTTGACCACACACATCCATGTTTGGACTACAAAAATTTGTATGTATGATTTTCAATATGTCTGAACTCCTCTTGGTACCTTTCTTTGATATGTTGGTCTGCTTGCCTTTAATGCAGTTAACACAAATATTAAAATCAGTAAGTACCAAGTACTCTATGTTTTACCAATCTTTTAATTCTCTCAATGGAGATGTGTCTTAATCTCCAGTGCCACAAGATAGAGAAATTCTCATCCCTAACACATCATTTAGTACCAATATTTTCATGAACGTGCATACTAGTATTATAGGCATTATTTTGTAAATTGAGACAAATAAGACCATTAAAAATAATGTAATTTCCAACAATATCTTATTTATTAGATAAATATAAGGATGATTTTGAAAGATTAAAGGAATATCCTTCATTTAGAAGTCTGGTAACTGAAATTAAATTTTTTGAAAAAATCAGGAGCATAAAAGGTTCTTTTCAAATATAAAACAAAGCCACTACTTAGAACTAATTTGCATGTTCCTATAGCCTCTACATTTGAATGCATCTTATTTTTAGAGATCATGTTTTGTTCACTTCCTACCAGTTTTCGCAAGTTTTGCAATCCTTGCAAATAATTGGTAACATGGATTGTAGTACCATAATCAATCCACCATGTGTTATGATTAACATCAATCATATTAGATTTATGACAAACAAATAAAATATGAGTACCTTTCTTCTAAAGCCAAATTTGATATTTAGGACAATCTTTCTTCATGCGCACTTTCTTTTTATAGAAAAAACACTTGGATTCCTTTTTAATATCAGCCTGTGGAGGCAGTTTGCCTTTTTCTTTATTTTTGGCTTTTTCTTTATTCTTCACCTGAGTTGTCATATACACACTCTTTCCTACCTCCATAATAAGCCTTTCTTCTACCTGAACACACATGGTCATTAACTAGTTTATAGACCACTTATCCTTATGTGTGTTGTAGGATATCTTGAAAGGTCCATATTATTGTGGGAGAGTATTCAGGATGTAGTGCACTAAAAAGGTTTCAAACTGTTGCTCAAATTTTTGTAAATTAGATCTAATAGAGTGAGTGTGCCATAGAAAAGTTTATTCCTCAATAAGATTCTGACTTTTTCAGATAAATTGTGAGTTTCGAAGTGCCTTTATCACAATTTTCTTAAGTTCCAATGGGAATTTTTGTGAATTTGATAATAAATGGTAAACAAGAAATAAACAATTTTCAAAATAGGATTTTTATTGATGAAATGCTTATAAGCTTAATGAAATTGGGAAATAAAGTTAAGAATAGCTAGCAGAAATAGGAAAATAACAAAGAAAATGTAAAAGTTGCTAGAATAAAAAATTACAATATTCTAGCTATTTGAGCTGATGAAAAGCTAATAATGGCTGATGAAATTGCTGTTGATGATTTGATTTTGATTGGATTGGATTCTGTATGATTAGTTGTGTTGAATTGAATGTCTTGAGCTGATGACCCTTGATGCTTTTATAATATCTTTGTATTAAATTCTTAATGAAGCTCAATAATCAACAAACTTTCAGTTTTGCAATAATTTTCATTAACTTCCTGTAACCTGCAACTCTTGATCTTCCCTTTGCTTCCAGACTTTTCTTGCTACTTCACCTCAAAAGTCTCAAGCTCTTCATTAGAAGATTCTAAAAAATTCATGTTATTTCTTACACCTCAGCTTCTTAGAGAATTCACTAGTTTGTTCCAACAACTTACAAAATTTTCTTTTGACTTCTTCCTCAAGATTTCTTTAATGTAACCTGTAACATCAAGAACAAATACTAGAAACTTGTTATTTTTATGGGCTGAACTTGTGTAATTATTTTGGGCCAACAAAAATTTTATTTTGGGTACAAACAATGCCCTCCATTTAATTAGTTTGGGTTAGAACCAAGCTAATTATATGGACTTAAAGATTTTTTTCCTTCTCTTTTGTCTTCAAATTCAAAATTTGAATTTAGTAAAAATTGACAATCCTGATAATTACTTCGTAAATCTTTGATCCTTGGTCAATTCTTCAAGAGGAATTTTAAATTTCTTTATTTCATTAGGTAAATTCCCAAGCTTTATTGGCATCAAAATTCATCGCCATCTTCAAATCCTCAAGAAAATTTACCCACCCAAGTCTTTAATTATCCAAAAATTAAAGCATATATCTCTATATTTTCACTCTTAGACCAACAGCAAAAATTTCAAAACTTAATTTAAAAATTCATAAAAAACTCATCACCATTACCTTTCCTTCCACTTTCAAATTCCGTCATCAATTTCCCTATACTGTCATTGAACTAACCATACTCACCACCACACCATCACCAACTACTGTCATTTTTTTCTCAAGCTGCTAATTGTTGGTGATATTGGGCAACAGATAAGCTTGAGGTGTGCTATGCACTGGGCTAAAGGATAATTCGCCCACACAGAGGAGAAAAGAAAAAAGGGCGTATCCCCTAGGATACAACAAGCTCTTCTGAAAATCTCAGGAGCAGGAAGCAGCAGAAATAACTAATGATAATATTTTTCTTTTTTTTTTTCTATATAATGTACCTAGCTTTGTATTTGTGTTTAAAAGCAAGTCGGAGGAGAGAAAAATCAGGTAAGTGATACCTGGCAAAACGTGGTTGAGAGATTTTTGGTTTTAATAAGTCAAAAAATAAACCTTTCTAGATAAGCTGTTAGCCAAAATCAAAAATTAAATTTTAAATTTCAAATTCAAAAATAGAAAAATAATTAAAACAGTAAAAGAAGCTTGGACTAGACCAACGCGTAGGGGGGGAATCCACTATTTTACACTAGAATCAGGCCTTTAGCCCGAATTTCATATGCGCACGAGCCCATTCTTTTCCCTTGGCTCTTCACAAGCCCAAGAATGCATATTTGATAATAAACTAGTAAAAAGCCTTGTAAACAAGCAATGTGGGATATTTTCGTTTTGGCTTTTTAAAATACACCACATATATAGAACAATCCCTCATATATTTTAAAAAAACAATTTGCTGGGTAACTTACTTTTGAGTGCAATGTATTAATCCTAGTGTCTTTTAGACTATGAACCAGAACTAGAAATAATGAAATATAACTTATAATATACTTGGTGAAACTTTAAGTTTCTATGAACCAAGGATATTTCTTATAATTTAAAATTTTCATCATTCACATTATACCCCTACAATTCTACTGTTCAACGCGGTTGTGGGCTAATAGGCCATGCGCATGCCTGGCCATTCATGAGTGCTCTAGAGACATTGCCATAAATCTCATAGAAGCGGCCCCACTTCACACTCATATAGGTGATTTCATCAAGTATAAATTGCAATTATATATACCATCCATAAGGAATATGAAAATCACTAAGAGCTATTGGCTCATCCTTACTTGAATTGCATTCTAGCACAACTCACACCATAGGAATTAACAAAATTAATAGTGCTAGCAGGATTAACCTATAACTTTTTATTATCCATATGAACCTTATTCATGGGATCTCCAATCACAAAGGTTGGGTTACCATCAAGGTTAATTCTCAAATTGGCCGAAGTCCCATTCCCCTCGATGTTTTAAGAATTAATTTTCTACCTAATGTTTTGGTTAGAGGATCGACCAAATTCACTTCTGACTTAACATAATCAATGGATATATTAACCACTTCATGTCTTAGGCGAATATGTTTATTTTTACCATTGAAAGTCTTATTCTTCGTAATGGCTATTGCCGTTTGACAATCACAGTGCATAGACACTGATGGTGTTGGTTTCATGCCTAATGGAATACTTGCCAAGAAGTTTTTCAACCACTCGACCTCATTACCAGCTAATTCTAGAGCTATAAACTCTGACTCCATAATAGATTTAGCAATAATTGTTTGTTTAGTTGATTTCCAAGTGACGACACCACCACCAAGAGTGAATACATAACCACTAGTGGATTTTATCTCATCTGAATTTGAACTCCAGTTAGCATCACTATATCCTTCTAATACAATGGGAAATCCACTATATAGAATACCATAATTCATGGTTCCTCTCAAATATTTCATTAGTCTGACTATGGCAGCCCAATAATCTCAGTTAGGATTATGCGTATATCTACTCAATCTACACACAGCATATGCTATGTCATGTCGAGAGAAATTCATCAAGTGCATCAAACTCCCAATAATTTGAACATACTCAAATTGTGCAATAGGATCTCCTCTATTTTTTATTAATTGAGTGTTAGCATCATAAGGGGTATTCACAGGAGTGACATCAAAATGCCCAAACTTCTTAAGAAGTTTGTCAACATAATGTTCTTGCGATAGTATTATACTATCACTCTTCCTTATGATTTAAACACCTAATATCACACTTGCTTCACCCATGTCTTTCATATCAAATTTAGAAGCAAGAAAGGATTTTGTTTTATGTACTATATCAAGACTAGTACCAAAAATGAGCATGTCATCCACATATAAATAAATAATTACACACTTATTTTCAACAACTTTAGTGTATACACACTTGTCAACTTTAATAGAGGAAAAACCATCACACATTAAAACATCATCAAATTTCTCATGCACTGTTTAGGAGCTTGTTTCAAACCATACAAAGATTTAAGAAATTTTCAAACTTAATTTTCTTGACCAAAAACCACACAACCCTCAGGTTGTTCCATATAAATTTCTTCTTCCAAATCACCATTTAAACATCCATTTGATGAATAAAAAGTTTATAAATAGAAGTTAAAGCAATTAAAACTCGAATAGAAGAAATTCTAGTCACAGGGGCAAAAGTGTCAAAATAATTAACATTTTATTTTTGAGTAAAACCTTTTGCAATGAGTCTAGCTTTATATTTTTCAATTGATCCATCAAGATTAAATTTTCTTTTAAAAATCCATTTACAACCGATAGGTTTAGCACCAGGAGGTAAATCAACTAAAACCCAACTTTTATTTTGTTCAATAGAATCAATTTCAATTTTAATTGCTTCTTTCCAAAATAAGGAATTAGAAGAAGAAATAGAATCAGAATAAGTTAAGTGATCATTTTCAACAAGATAAGTATAAAAATCATTTCCAAAAGTAGTTTCTTTTCTCTGCCTTTTGCTCCTTCTCAACTCTTCAGAAGAGTTCCCAAAAATGTTTTCAGTTGGTGCATGAGAAATAACATAAGTTTTTAAAGGAAAAATATGCTTAAAAAATTGAGCATTTTTCGTCTCAATGATTGTATTACAATCAAGTACATCACTTTTCAAAACAAGAAATCTATATGCAGCACTATTTTTAGCATAGCCAATAAATATACAGTTAGAAGTTTTTGAACCTAACTTCCTTTTCTTAGGGTCAGGCATCATAACCTTAGCAAGATACCCCCACACTTTCAAATATTTAAGATTAGGCCTATAGCCCTTCCACAAAACATAAAGTGTCTTACCGGTTTTCTTATAAGTGACATGCAGATAGAAGGGCTTCACCCCAAAGATTATTAGGAGCAGATGAACTAACAAGCAACACATTCATCATTTCTTTTAAAGTTCTATTTTTTCTTTCAGCAACACCATTAGATTCAGGGGAATAAGAAGGAGTAATTTCATGAATTATTCATTCTTTTTCACAAAAACCATTAAAAAGTATGTATTCACCACCTCTATCAGATCTAATCCTTTTAATCTTTTTATTAAGTTGATTTTCAACTTTAGCTTTGTACCAAAGAAATATATCAAAGGCTTCATCTTTATTTCTAAGCGAATAAACCTTAGTATATCTAGAACAATCATTAATAAAAGTAATATAATATTTCTTACCTCCTCTAGTCATGGTTTATTTTAAATCACCTAAATCAGTATGAATTAAATTTAATAAATCAGTTTCTCTAGTAACAGAATAACAAGTTTTCTTAGTTAATTTAGTTTCGGCACATATTTGGCATTTATCAAAATTAGTGTTACTTAAACAAGAAATTATACCAAGAGATTGCAATTTATTAATATAGCTAACATTCACATATCATAATCTAGCATGCCATAAATCAATTAAATTAATCAAGTAAGTAAAAGAACTAGCATTTTCATTAATAACATTGCAAATATTCAGTACAAACAGTCCCTGATTACAATAACCCTTGCCCATAAAGACATTATTTTTTGTCATTACAACCTTTTCATATTCAAATGACTCTTTAACTCCAACCTTTAACAAAAGGGCCACAAAAATCAAATTCGCCCCAATATTAGGCACATGAAGTACATCATTGAGAGCCAAGGTCTTGCCAAATGTGAGTTTGAGAAGAACCTTCCTTTTTTCTTAAAGGTAGTGGAGTTAGTAACCTTGGGTTCGTAATCAGAAGTTTGAGATTGGGTTTTTTTATCGTACCTTTTGTTGTGATGAATCAAGTTTGCCTTGGCAGTCATCTCCTTTGATTTGGAAGCTTTGATTTCCTTGCGATTTGTGTCCTCGATGATGAAATGCTTGACCAATTCATTGAGAGTCAATTGTTTGTGCTTGTGTTTAAGCTGTTGTTTGTAATCACTCCATGATTGAGGAAGTTTTTGATGCAGATTATATTGAATGTGCTTTCATGGATAAATTTAAAAAATTACAATAATGGAATTTTCGTATTTTTGGAAAACTTTGGAGTTTTGGATTTTTGCGAATTCAGAGCCCAATTTCATTAAAAACGGGCCAAGGATCAAAAGCCACCAGCTATGCTTGTGATGTCTATTGCTTTTCGGCCAAATTCCATCATTTAGGCCTCGAAAATCGTGTTTTTGTATATTTTTAGTTTTTCATAATTTCCTATTTTATTTAGGATTCTGTTTAGGGTTTTCTATTTAAGGGATTTTTTTTATTTTTTTGGAAGACAGTTTTGATGAATGAATTGATTTCTTAATTTCCCTAAAATTATGTGAATTTTATTGCCTATTCCCTATATTTTAAAATTGCAGGTTATAGAAGATTGTTTCTGGTATTCATGAGTGAATCAACAGAATATAATATTTATCTTATTCATAATTCTGTTACGTCAGTTTGGTATTAGAGCTATGTCGTCCAGAAGGCAGCCAGCGCAGACACAACAACATGTAGAAGAGGTTTACGAGCGTGATGATCTGTGTCACCTTGAGCAACGATTCGAGCAACGGATCGAACAACTAATAGATCGGAGGATGGAAACTTTGATGGATCGGTTAACCGAGAGGATAGGTGAGTTGTTAGTCACTCAAAATAGGGCTAATCTGAATCATGGGAGGTTTCCTAATTTTGATGAGCACAGAAATCCTTTCGCGGGAGGGAATGATGTTGATGACTACGAAGATGACTATGATGATGTACCTCATAGACGTCGTCATCAACATGTAGAAGAGGAGGATATAAGGTGTTGGGAAACAGGTATGCAAACTGAAATCCCTGAATTTCATGGCGGTCTGCTACCAGAAGAATTCATTGATTGGTTGGCCATAGTAGAAGAGGTTTTGGAATTCAAGGGTGTGCCAAAAAATAAGCGAGTACCCTTAGTGGCAACTAGATTTCGAGATCGGGCTATGGCATGGTGGTAGCAGATTAAGCAAACTAGAGTCTGCCTGGGCAAGTCTAGAATCATGACGTGGGAAAAGATGAAGAAGCAAATGTGGGCAGCCTTTCTGCTTTATAATTGTCAGCGTTTGTTGTACCAGAAATTATAGAACTTGAGGCAGGGAGCTCATTCTGTTAATGACTACATAACTGAGTTTTACAATTAATCACTCAGAATGAAGTGCATAAAATAGAGGAAAAATTGATGGCGCGATATATAGGGGGTTTAAGGGAGTAGATTAAGGAGACATTCAACATGTTTGATCATTTTCTATTTCTACAGAGCACCAGCGTGCTCTACAGGTTGAGAAGAGACATTCAAGTGATTTTATGCAGCCTTCTAATTATGAGAACGCAAGTAGTGGTAACAACAATGCCGGGAATGCCAACAGAGCAGGAACAGTGATGAATAGTGTCAAGAAAGCTGGTCCAAGTAGTGGCATTAAGTGTTTTGCATGTAGGGAAATCAGTCACAGACAGGCTGAATGTAAGTGGGCTGGCAAGAAAGCGATGTTCGCTGAGATAGATGAATATGATGAGGATGAGGGTGTCTTAATGGAAGGTGATCCAGTCTTTGATTCAGAAGCAGTGGATAAAGAGCTTGTAACAGGCGATGTGGGGACTGCTTTGGTGGTAAGGCGATCCTGCCTCACTCCGAAGGCTGTTGACGATGATTGGCTGGGAAGTAATATTTTTCAGTTAACCTGTACCATTAAGGGGAAGGTATGTAAATTTGTGATTGATGCTGGGAGTTGTGAGAATTTAATTTCAGTGGAGGCAGTCCAAAAATTGGGGATTGTCACTAAAAAACACCCTAGGTCGTATAAGTTGGCATGGTTGAAACAAAGGGGTGAGGTAACTGTGTCCAAATGTGCCTTGATTTCTTTTTTAATTGGAGCAAAATATAGGGATGAGGTTTGGTGTGATGTAGTGACAATGGATGCCTGCCATTTATTGTTAGGGTGACCTTGGCAGTTTGACAGGGAAGTTATCCATAATGGGAAGACAAACACTTACAGTTTCATGTTTGGGGAGATAAAAATTGTATTAGGACCCAATAAGGAGTGTGAACAGTCTAAGTAGTTGAAAGAAGACAACAAGGGCTGTGTGAGTTTATTGACACTGTTACAATTTGAAGGGGTTGTGCAAGATTCTAAAGTTTTGTATGTATTAGTCGGGAGGTGGTGGATAAAGAGGAGGCTGTACCTGAGGCAGTTTTACCACTTCTGGAAGAGTTCAGTGATTTATTTCCAGAAGTTGCCTGACGAATTACCTCCACTACGTGACATTCAGCATCAGATTGACCTTGAACCTGGCGTGGCTTTGCCAAATCGACCTCACTATAGAATGAGTCCCAACGAGCATGAAGAGTTGAGGAGGCAAGTAGAGGAACTGCTGGCGAAAGGGTTTATTCGGGAGAGTCTAAGTCCTTGTGCTGTACCAGCCCTTTTGACACCAAAGAAGGGTGGTTCTTGGTGGATGTACATAGACAGTCGGGTGATAGTATGCAAGATAGCATGGTTATTTAGGATCATTTTATTATCTTTTATTTATTTTTGCATTTACATTTTACTTATTACATTTTTATTGTAGTTTTTGTGCTTTTATGCTTTCTATGTTGTTTATATGTTTTATAGGTCATTTTAGGCTAATTTTATGATTAAAGTAGCATTGGAGTGCATTGTAGTGAAGAAAAGCCAAAAAGGACCAAAGGGAACATTTTCCAAGCCTGTGCTGTGCCTACTCGTGACAGAGGACAATCGTGCCGAGTCGGCGCAATGGTGCCGAGTCAAAAGGGGTGCAACTCTTCACTTTGCACAATTTTGTTATTTTAGCCATAATTTCCTCTACAGACCTCCAAATTAAGTTATTCAAGTTGCATTGGAAATCTAACTCATAGAACTACAACTTTCATGAAGACACTTTCTGGAAACAATGTAAATTCGATGGACGAAAATGCCCTTGAAGTTACTATATCTGCATAGGGTGGTGACTTTTCATGTCAAATGGTGCCTTTCCAAATGTATACGAATTGTAATCACTTGTAACTCTTCCTAAGACCTATAAATACATGTGTTGGCTGTATTTCAGAAGAGATAGAAGATAGAATAATAATTTTTAGACATAGACATCAAAAAGCATTTATTATTATTTATTAAAAGTGTTAGTTTTACTTAGTTACTATTAGTGCAATTCAAATATTCAAGTGAAGAACATTCAAAGCAAGTTAAGAAATCTTGAAGAAGGCTATCTACATTCAAATTTCTATCTTTCTCTCTTATTACTTTGTATTTTATTTTCCTTCTTATTGTTATTTTAATTGTGTTTATCATGTATCTTGGCTAGGCCATTGTTTGTTAGAATTGCAAGGAAGAATGAATCAATGAATTA
>CATIWO010577170.1:0-12098 GCA_949673435.1 Macaranga tanarius | reverse complement strand
ATGTTTCTATATATTTTGTAAGTAGACAAATTAAATGAACAACTTTTTTTTTATTTTTATAAATACAAATTTAAAAAATCAATTGAGATATAAAATAAAAATTTTACATTGTTAGTAAGTAATAGATTTGTATTTTTTTTTTCTATAAATTGCTCTAACTTAAAAATATTAAGTTGTTTTTTTTAAAAACAAATCTTATGATAGTTATCATCATAAATATATATAAAAAAGATAAGTTGAAATTTTTTAAAATATTAGAATTTAAAATTTTAAATAAATACTATATTAAAATAATAAATAATTGTAATTTAAAACTTCTATATTATAATACAAATTTTTAGATAATATACAAATAATTAAATATAAAATAAAAATTTAATTTTAACTCCAAAGTAAACTAATTTTATCTTCATAAATTAATATAAAGATAGAAGCGAAAGTGACAATAATAGAGACAATGTAAATTCATCTCTATAATATTGTAGAGATGGATTTTTACATTCATCTCTATAATATTGTAGAGATGGATTTTACTTTTTATTGAGACAATTGTCATCGTCTCTAATGATACTCTTTTTTGTAGTGATTTTCTTATGCTCTTTACAAATTTATGAGAATAAGAAAATATTAATTAAACGTCAAATTTTAAAAGGCTATAAAATACTATAAAATTACCATATTCAATTTTAATTTTTCGTAATAATTTCTTTAAGTGATTAGCGAGAATGATGTATAAAAGAAAAATAAACAAAAAATTTATTTCTTTTACCTATAAATATAATAAAATTCAATAATAACAAGAAATATCATAATTTTAGTGTGATTTTATTTTGGTACTTCTTAATTACTATTATTTTTATTATTTTTTCATCAAGATCTACTTTTGATTTTCAATGAATGAATGATATTTTTTTTCTCTCAAAAAAAAAAAAAAAAAAAACCAACCAAGACTAATTCAAGATAAATGTATATTGACTTGTAAGTCTAATTAAAATCTTGGTTAAGGATAATGCAACATAGTTTTATTGAAATTAAAAATATAACATGAAAATTTAATTTTTTGGTGAATTATTGTTAATTTAAACTATTTTGCTAAATTGTTATGCATACAATATGTATCATTTGATATACACATATCACTTACATCAAATATGTCCATATTATAATTGATTAGCTAGATAACTACTTTAATTTATATATATTACTTATATCATCGAATTAGGCTAGCTAGCTACTTCATGATAATTAGTTTGAATGGTGGTAATAATAGCTAGTTCAATTAAAAGGTGATGAGAGTTTATGTGAAAAAAATGAGTTCCCTTCCCTGTTAGGGTTAAGGTTTTGCTTCTAGTGTAGCGACTAGAGTTCCCACTAGGGTTCTTATCTTCTTTGTTGTTCATTATCCTTGTTCCCTACAATTTTTTCCAATTTCCATCATAGCTCATCTTTTATTCTTCTAGTGTTTAATTGATTGCGTATTCTTCTATTCAGCTCTAATTAAAATTCATTTTACTTGGTTTCCTTTTGGTGTTTTCATTATCTTTTTTTTTTTTAGTTTTTAATATCTATTTGTCACAATTGAATATTTTTATTTATTTTTCATCAATATTGATTTCCATTGCACCATTTTCTTTCAAGTTTTCCACTAATCTCAATTTTTCTTTTGGTATTCCCTTTGAAGAGAATAGATTCATGTTGCTTTAAAGGCAGCCAACAATATCTAAAGGACAATCCGTGACCTAATCAGTAAGAAATACAGTTGAGACAACAAGAATTGGAGTCAGTATTGCTTGAAAGTGATGATCAGAACACAAACACATGAATAATTTCGCTTTGTTTGGCAGGCTTACTGTGGTCTAAAAATCATCACAACTAGAGATGCGCAAAACCCAACCACTCCTGAAGAACCGAACCTACCAAATTTGCTTTGATTCTTATTTTTTTATTCGCTAAGTTTTCAGTCAGAACTAAGCGACTGAAAAATTGACTATTATTAATATTATATATAAATATATATGTAAGATTTATCAACTACCTTATTTTAGCAAAGTGGTGAGGCATGTGGCTCCTTTAGTTAAGGTTGTGAACTCGAATCCTAGCAGCCACACCTTTATTTTTTCTTCTCAGGTTTTCATCTTTAAAGAAAATAATTGAAAAAAAATTCATAGTGCCTAGAGTGGGACTTGATCTTAAAACCCCAAAGCAATTAGACACGCCCAGCAACCATTTGGCTACTAGGATTTAGTTATTATTTTATGTCTTTTCTTTTTTTTTATTATTTATTTGGTTAATCAAAAATTGAACCACCTACCTGAATACATTTTTAGTTTCAATTTGGTTTTAAATTCTAGAAATTCTCCTACCAGACCCAACCCGAACTTCTGATTGCACACCTTTAAGCACAACTCTTATGCTCTCATGGATACTATAAAATGAGTTTGGAAAGTAACAAAATCACTGATTAGCTGAGATGGGGTAAAAATCTATTCCTTTTTATATTTAAAAATCAAATAGATAAAGAATGGGTTTTATCAAACTAACCATGGAACTTTGAGAACCACCTTTTTCTTTTTTAAAAAGTTAATGGCCATGAATAGCGCTCTATAGAACGCTTTGATTTTACAATATTATGGGTCAGAGCGTATGATCTGCCATTGAAATTCATGACTAAAAACATAGTAAAAGATCTATCAAAGAAAGTTGGGTATTTTATAATGGTTGACAAGCATAGAGTGGATGTAAGGGCAAGTTTTTGAGGTTCAAGGCTAATGTGAAAGTCAAAGAGCCACTATTGAGGGGAGTAACAATATCAGTCAAAGGTAAGTTATTATGGGTGCCACAAAAATATAAATCATTGCCACTATTCTGCTTTAATTATGAAAGGATGGGTTATACATCAAAACAATATGGTGAATTAGATAGAGCAATAGATCTTTCTCAGTTGCAATGGAGCTACGGTGGTTGGTTAAAGGAATCTCCTTTTAAAAGATAAAATAATCTATAAATTCTTCTAACTTGAGTAAGAGCTAATCCATTTCATGATGGGTACAATAGAAGTCCAAGAGAAGATACTTTTGGGACTATACAGTAAGACGTGACTTCCACACAATGTGCAAACTATAATGAGCTTTCCACTTTGACCATTGTTCATAACTTAAAAGAACACGTTAGCCTATTATCTTCACTGATAGGTATTCAAATCCACACTCCTCCTTCATTCAGTAAAACCCATAACTACTCCTTAAAAACCAATTACAGCTTACCAAATACCACCCTCAAGTAGATGTTGGTTGTTTTTGTAAGGTGAGTGGCTAAAGAGGCAGTCTTTCACTTTTTTAGAAAAATGGATTTATTAATTACTCAAATTATATAATCGAAACATTGTATTAATGTAGTGGTTGAGAATTATAGAGTAGATCAGAAGTGGAGATTTTCAGTCATTTATGGCTGGCCTGAAGACCACCAAAAATAATTAATATATAAGATGATGGAAAGCCTAGGCATGCACAATACTTACCTTTAGATTTACTAGGGTGACTTCAATGAAACCCTTTTTAGCTTTGAGAAGTTAAGGGGCTTACCTAAGGACTTGTAAAAAATGAATGCTTTCCAATATGCTTTATGAAGTTGCCAGCTTGATGATTTAGGTTTTATAGTGTAACACCCACCCTCTAGTATATGTAATTCTGATGTATACATTATATTTTATATATAGTAGAGTAGTGGGCTTAATATAAGTTTAGGAGTGTGCATGAATTATAGAGAGGGACCTAATTATAAGAAAAGTTGGGATTAAATTGTCATAATATAAAGTTGTGGGTTATTAGGTAATAATCCCATCTCATTAAGGGGGTGAAAGGTTATTTTGGTGATAATTCTTAAAATTATCTAGATATTTATCTTTGAATTAAGCTTAAGTAATTATTATAAGGGACACTTAAGGGGGTAATTAGAGGCTTGTGATTGGTTGTGTGTGTGTATGTATGTAGTGTATAGAGAATTGAGAAAAAAGAAGAAGAGTAATTTTTGGAGAAGTTTTAGGAGACTTTGGATCTTGCACAAATTATCAAACAAGAGTTTTTGCAAAGCTCTAAGATATCTATAAGCAATTGGAGCATCAATTTGTAAGTTATTTGTGTATAATTATTGATTTTAGTTAAGTTGTATTTATTGAAAAATTCATGCTCTGTTTTCATGAAAATTCAGCCTCTGTGTTTTTATTATAATTAGAGCTGTAGAGCTTTAAATATAGTTTTGTTTGATTTAAAGAAATTTCAGAAAGTTCTCTACAACTTCCATGTTTTAAGCTTGGGCAAAATCTACTGTTAGGATGGTCGTATAGAGACAAACATTTTGTTGCTCATTCTATCACTCTGTGTGACTTGATATGCTATAAATGTCATAATTAATTCTTTACATATGCTAATTATGTAATTTTAGTTGGAAATGAAAGTAGACTCATATATGCAGAGTCTGTATGAATTTGGTGATCATAGGTTATGTCTATGATATTTGAAAACATCATGAACTTTATGTATCAAATATGCCAGTAGTAGTATATAGGCTGGTTGTGAATTTTCTTATGTGTTGGTTATATTGTGATATCTAGAGTTGTAAAACTTTAAACTAAGTAAGATTTGATGCTCTGGAAGCTTAAAGAGTTCTCTACAACTCTTATATTTTGATATTAAGTTGAATCTTCCCTTAAGAGGATCTAACAGAGCTAGATATTTTATTACTTATTCTGATTACCTGTGTGACCCGATTTCAGTCAAAAATTCATAACTTATTTTACATACATCCAAATTAAGTAATTCTAATTGGGAATTAAAATAGACTCATAATCCTTGAAATAAGAGCCAAAAGATATGTGTGCACGATTTTAGAGCATATCACATTTAGGTAATAAATTATACTAATTGAGTTAAAGTGCAAGAGTGATGAATTGTATGTGTTTTTGCTTTATAGTTGCATGTAGGAGTTAATAGAGATAGAGGAGATCCTACTCAACAGGAGGAGCTTTTCGTCTAGAAGAAGTTGAAAGCTTGTGGTAAGTGATTATTAATATAATGCCTATACATATATTGATTCTTATGTAATTATTGTTGTTTGACTATGTTTGGTTTGTATAAGCCAAGTGATGTGGCAAGAAGTGAGATCTATTAATATTGAGACTTGTGATGGAATGTGTGGTGAATTTGTGAATGGCTATTAAAATGTGAATGATGCCTACATATGTGGATTATGCTAGCCATTTGATGTGGCGTGGTGGATTGAAATGTGTTATTATGAGAATGGTAACTTATGATTTAGTATGTTGGTTGGAAATAATGTAAAAAGAAATATGGTTGTGAAATATGAATGATGTATATATATGTGGATATTAAATAAAATGTGAGGAATGTGAGGTATACCTGTGATAGTGGGGCTGAGCTGGGCAGAGAGCTTCCACTAATTGTGAGAACTGAGACTGATCTGGGCAGAGAGTCTCAGAAGTGACCATATAATTTATATAAATTGTGAAAAATAAAAAAGCTGAGCCGAGTGGATAGCTACCTAAAATAAAAATGTAATTATGAGATCTGAAACTGAGTTGGGCAGAGAGTCTCAGAAAGTGGCCACTCGAAAAGTATGAAATTATAAGGATTAAAGCAAAAGTAAGCCATGTATGAGAAAACGTGTGTTATTGATTCCGGCCCGACATTTCATTGTCTATGGACATATGTTTTTACATTCATGGTGCATATATGATGTTGAATTTTGATTTAATGTGAGATGCAAATGAAACGGTTAGGGTTGTGTAATAATGTTTATTTATACACAATCATATGTATGTAATATCAATTGGCAGGTTACTATTGATGATTATGAATGATTGAAATTGTGATTGAATGTATATGTTACACCCATAAATGAGTTGGGGTGTTTGTGTATACTTATGAAGTGTTTTAGAGTTGATAAACAATTTTGACATGGTTGTGTGGCCTTAACGGACGACCATATGCATTTTTTGCACGGTCGTGTGTATGTTCGGTGTGCTGAGTGCAGGCTCAGGTACGACCGTGTGCCCTTTTGGCATGGCCGTGCATATTCAGTGAAATAATTCCAAATTTAGGCACGACTGTGTGTGCTTAGTGAAGAGAATCAAACTCAGGCACGGCCGTGTGCACATTCTGCATGGTCGTGCACAACCTGTTTATAGGAAATTTCTCATAGCTTGTTGTGTATCAAAATTTTTATACTTTCTTAATTAGTTCTTGAGAAGTATTGGATGTATGATTATATTAATAATTACTTATTGAGTTGCAAGCTCATTCCTTTACAAATTGTGTTTTTTAGGACTTGATTAGGCTAAGCTACAAGCTTGCATTGGAGTCTTAGGTGAGCTGAAACGAGTTTGGTGTGACTGTCCTTTATCCTACATATCATTTTGACATTTTGATTTAACATTGTGTGTACAAGATAGTTTTTTATAAATTATGTGTGGAATGATAGACTATGTATGCACATATGAGTATTTACCTTTAGATAAGAATTTAATTAGAAAATTTTCTTATGCCACGTGTATTATTTATATGGTGGCCATATGTATATGGTATTTAAGGGTGCTATATATAGGCTTCAAGTATATATGGTCTAATGGATGGGTTGCAAATGACAACATTTAAGAACCTTGAATATATTTTTTGTTAACCAAGAATGGGTCTCTTGCTTTCCTTAACAAGACAAGGGTCAGGTCACTGTCTAATTTGCTATAATGGGAGGTTAAACAGAGAAAGAAAAAGATTGAAAATTTTTTAGCTTTGAATCTAAGTGGCTTTAAGATGAAAGCTATAAATCTCTAGTGCAACAATAAATGTCTGAATTAGTTACTAGAGATCCAGAGCATTTACTGAATGCCAAATTGATACATTGTAGTGAAGCACTAAGGGTGTGGGAGCAATCGCATTTTGGTAGTTAATAAAGAATTACAAAATCTTAAAAAAGACCTATTAAAATTGTAAAAAAGTCTTTAGACTACAGAAATGATTAAGAGGCAGCATATACGAGAGTGAAGAATGGATACTTTAACTGAAAGGGAAGAGGCAATGTGGCACTAAAGGTTAAGAATAAGCTATATGTGAGAAGGGAACAAAAACATGGATTTCTTTCATCACAAGGCTAATGGGCAAAGAAAACAGAATATAGTATTGGCTATATAAGGATCCAATAGGGAAACCTGTAAAGAGGATGAAGGCATTACTTTAATTTTTAATAGTTACTTCAGAGATTTACTTTATACATCTGAAGTAATTAACATGGATTGGGCTCTTAAAGCTGTCGATAGAAAAATTGATGACCAGATGGAATGCCTACTACTACAACTTTTTTATAAAAGATGATGTCATCTATATACTTAAACAAATGCATCCCATAAAAGGCCCAGGTCCTGACGGTATACCTGCTTTATTTTTTAAAAAAGTTTGGCATATAGTAGGTAATGATGTCTCTCCTTCAATTCTTGATATTCTCAATAATATTAGTGCAATCCTTGCATGCTTTAGTCATACTTTCAAAGAACTTATTTTAAAACTAAGTGAGCCTGTGACACTAAAAGATTTCAGATTTATTAGTTTGTGTAATTTTATTTTTAAAATTATTACCAAAGTACTAGCTAATAGGCTAAAGCTCATCCTACCTTAGTTAATTCATGATACTCAGTCTCCATTTTTTCTTGGTAGATAAATTCTAGACAATGCCCTAATAGCTCTTAAGATTTTTCACTCTATGAAAAAAAAACTAGTTGTAAAAGGTTTTTATGCTTTAAAACTTGATTGAGTAAAACATATGATAGGGTGGAATGACCCTTTTTTTTTTTTTTTTTGGAAAAAGTAATGTAAAAAATGGGTTTCCCATCTAAATAGATTTCTTTGATTATAAAATGTGTCACTTATGTTTCTTACTCAATTCTCATTAATGGAAAACCTGGTACTTCTTGTAATCCATTTAAAGAGCTATGCCAAAGTGAGCCCCTTTTTCCCTATTTCTTTTTTTTTTTTGTATGCAGAAGTTGTTTTTAGTCTTCTTAGAAAAACGAAGTCACAATGAATGCTTCATAGGTACAAAGTTAGTAGACAAGAACCACCTATTATTCACCTATTTTTTTAGTAGATGATATTATTATTTTTGGGAGAGACAATTAATAAGAAGTTCAAGCAATTAAACATACATTAAACTGTTATGAGTGAGAATCAAATTGTAAAATTAATTTTGAGAAGTCAGAGTTGTCTTTTAGTGCTAATATTCACACTAACACACGATCTCTCTTATAGAGTTATCTTGCCATCTTGGTGTGCAATAGGTGGATAAACATGCCAAATATTTAGGACTCCCAACAATGATTACAAGATAAAAAAAAATGGTTGTTTCAAAGGGTTTTCAATAGGTTTTGGAAGAAGTTTACTAATTTAAATTATAAGGAGGAACTTCTGTTTATATTAGGGAAAGAGGTAATTAAATTTGTGGCTCGGGTGATCCTGGTGTATCTAATGAATTATTTCAATTTCCCTAGTTAAATATGCCAAGAGATCAATTCTTTGCTAGCTAACTTCTAGTGGGGATAAAAAAGAGATGAAAAGCGGATGCATTGGCACCCATGGGAGTTATTATGTAAATTAAAAAGTATACGGTGGAATGGGTTTTGGGAATATTCAAGCCTTCAATTTAGTTGTGCTAGGTAAATCGGGGTGGAGACTTATATTACACCTAAATCACACTTAGCTCACATATTAAAAGCTCAGTATTATCTTATAGCCTATTTTATGGAAAGCTACAACTGGATTTAACCATAGTTACTCTTGGAGGAGTATAATGGAAGCAAAAACCTACTTCAAAAGGGACTTTGATGGCGGGTATATGATAATGAATTCATACACATATGGAGAGATAGTTGGTTTCCAGAGCACCCATCATTTAAGGCATCACCACCTCCAAAAGAAGTTAACATCGAGAGTAAAGTCCATCTTCTCATATATAAAGATCGTCAATCATGGAACCAAGAGCTAATAGAAGAGCTATTCCATCCTTTAGAGGCTAGACAAATCCAGTCCATTACCCTAAGTTGGTGCTACCCAACTGATTTGATCATATGGGACTATACAAAGAATGGTATTTACTCTATCAAGTCAGCATATCATCTGGCAGTCTCTAGTATCCACAATTCTACAAATAGAAACCAATCATCCTCAATAATAGGAAGTTGGAAATGGCTATGGAATCTGAATTTATCACTGAAGATTAATATTTTCCTATAGAAATCTATGAAGGGTCTATTGTTAGTTGACCAATTTTTAGTTAAAAGGGGTATTCAGGTGGATGGCATATGTAATCAGTGTGGTGAAGCATATGAAACTAAAGAACATGCCCTACAAAATTGTCATTTCTATTCAATATACTAGTACAACTATTGTTTGAGGTTGGATATCACAGATGAAATAAGGAAAGGAAGTTGGAGGACTGGATTATTTTAAATTGAGACAACCTACATGCATAGGCTTTTTTTTTTATATAGTTTGTGACATTTTTATGGAAGTTATGCTATGCAAGGAATGTGTTTTATTTTGATAAAAAATTTCTCAATATTCCTCTTTGTTTAAATCAGGCACAGGCGTTGAGAACGAACTTAAATTAACATGAGCCTACTATTATAAATTGATCCCGATTATGGACTCCTCCGATGATAGGCTTTGTGAAGATAAATTCTAATGCTGCTCTTCATCAGGAAGATGGCACTGAATTAGGGGTGATCATATGAAATGGCAGAGGTGAAGTTCAGGTAGTGAAGATAGAGAGAATCATTTAGTACTATCCTATTGAAATAGCATAAGCAATGGCATATCGACTTAGAGTTTATTTAGCCACTTCATCGAGCTTCTCGTAGGTCATCATAGAGAGTGACTGCCTACCCTTGATTCAAAAATATACTAGAGTTATCCATGATCGATCGGCGTTGGGGGTTATTGTTAAAGACATTCAAGACCAATGTAGGGTCTTTCAATCATGTAGTTTCTAGTATATTCCTAGAGAGTCCAATATAGTTGCTCATTCCATAGCTTTTATAATGGAAGAAGTAGCTATTGTATGGATGAACTCAGTACTAGATAAGGTGCATGAAACTTTGGTATATGTTATTATTCATGAATGAAGTTTTTCATTTTTACCGAAAAAAAAAACAGTTCAATTGAATTAATTAAATAAAATTATATGCATTACCTCTTATAATCATAATTATATCATTATTCATTTTAGTTAGATAATTATATCATTATCATTATTCATTTTAGCTAACTGGTCATAGCGCAACACAATTTATACTATAGTAATAACTATGTTAGCTTTCTTGAATCAGAATTTTTGTGATCCAAATTATAATCTTACTTATATTTATATTAGCTTGTGTATCAAATTATATATAATGAAAGTTATTTCATATTAACTCTAGATCTTCTTAGAAATTGGTCATAATTTATTAGATTTAACTCGATTTGGTGTGTTTGATGATAATAAACAAAAATAATAATATATATATATATATCAAAATTCCTTATTAGTTTAGTGATTTTGTCTCTTTTAGACTTACTACACGTGATTAAGATACTTTTTAAATTTGTAATCTATTCCAATTTTATTTGTGTTAGAAAAGCATAAATTATTATAATATAATTAAATACAATGTTTATAAACACTAAATAATTCGTACCGTTGATAATAATTTAGACAAAAGATACACTACATTTCAAGACTTACTATATAAAGAATTAATATTAATATTAATATTAAATTAATTTTATTGCAATACTCACGTGTTTATATTAGTAATAGAGAATATATATATATATATATATATATATAATTGGAAGAATTATATTATTTTGTCTGCAATATAAATGAAATTTAAATTTACATTATTACTAATATTTTTTTTTTATCATCGTCAAATAATTTATATTCTCTCATATTTGAAAAATATAATAGATCTTAATCATATTTGAAAAATATATAAGTTATAATTAAATAACTATGATTGGCATTAAAATTATTTTACAATTTTTAAAAAATAAATATATAGATATAGAAAAATAATATATCAATCATTTTTTTAAATTATAAATTATAAACATTTTTTTTGGCAATAAAAATAAATATAGTTGGATAAATATGATAAAATTTATGTGAGTATACTTTATTATGTTTCATTTACTAAAGAGCTTACGTGTATTTTTTTATTAATTAAAATTTTGTCATCAATTGAAATCTACTCATTTTATTATAAGTATTTTTATAATTTTTAAAATTATATACATATTTCTAAGATTATAATTTATTAAAAATAAATGACCTACATTTCAAATAGATAAAAAAGTTAAAAATATATATTTAATTTTTAAAATTTTTAATAAATTTAGTAGAATTATTTTAGTAGTTGTACAATTTTAATTGTTAATAATAAAAATATATATAGTTTTTAAAATTTTTTTAATAAATTTCGATGAATTATTTTAGTAATTGTACAATCTTAATTGTTAATAATAAAACTCATAATGATTAAATAGAAAATTTTAATATTACAAGGATTAAATTGGATATTTTAACTGCCGTTATCTCCTTCCGTCAAATAAAGGTTCGATGTATTGAAAGATAAGAGTACAAGGCTCAATGTGCCAAAAAGCACTAATGCGGGGGTTGAAATATCAAAACAATAAGTATAGGGGTGCATTATGAAAAATCTTAAGAGTACAGGGGTCAAAATGTATTTTTTCTGAAGAATAACAACAGGAAAAAGTTACTATAATTATAAAAACTCAATTTTATGTTATTTAATTGACCAATGTAATAGAATAGTATAGGCAAGAATTTTCAAAGGGAATTGAGCAGAGGGACTTACAAAGCCAAATCCATCCGTTTTGTAGGTTGGGCCCACCATTTGGAATTTAGAGCAATACTTTGCAAGAAAAAGTTTGATGTAAGGAATTTCATCAAAAATAGCAGCTACACCACCATTGTGGATTCCATTAGACAATGCATCATGATAGTCCTCTGTAGTGCGATAACCCCTCAAC
>CATIWO010577153.1:0-10497 GCA_949673435.1 Macaranga tanarius | reverse complement strand
TTATTTGATGTTATAAATTCTTCCTTATTGTTCTTTAATTATTAATATGTATTTTGGCTAAGTCTTTGTGTGTAGAATTATAATGATGAATTAATTTAAGAACTACATTTTTATCTTTTATTAATTTTGGTTGATTTAATTCAATTATATTTTGCATTATGTTATACATACTTGATCACTATATATAACTTGTTGATCAATTATTCACAATGAGAATTGGGATAATTTGGTGGATGTGTAATTGAAATTACTTAAAGGTTAGAATAAAACTTAGAGACAAGAAATTCACTTTAAGGGAATAAAGAATAGTGTAAAACTTGTTAGTTTTTATTTATCTCTGCAAATTCATGAGAATGATTGTGGACTCTAAGTAAAAATACCCTCGATTGACAATGAGTATTGCTTTTAAGGATCATTAATAAATTTCTCCAATCAATGATCCTTTTAAAACTTCTTAATTAATTCTGAATTGTAATTCTCACATACATTGCTTTAGTTTTTGTTAATATAAACAATTTAATTAGATATTTAGTAATTTAATGACTTTAGTTTAAGTAAAATAAATTAACATCATATTAGCATCATTTGCCTATCTATCCTAATATCTACCCGGTTAATACAAAATTCACTCCGAATTCCCCAGTGTTCGACATCCTACTTACTCTTTACTAAGTTTTAGAGGATATGGTATTAATTTAACCTGCATCAAATTTTGGAGCCATTGCCAGGGAATTTGTTTAGTGATTTTTATTAACTTAGGATAGAAAAAAGTTGTTTTAGGCTTTAATTTTTGTATTTGTTTTTATAATTTGTTTTTATTATTTTCTCAATTGTGATTGATCGATCTTGATATTTACAATTCTTGATGCTTACTAGAAGTGTTAGCAATAATATTCTTTATTTTGATCTAGAAATTAAATTGACTTTACGTACTTTACACAGGGAGCAAAGATATAGAAGAGTAAATCAAAGAAAATTGAACAATATGGCTGAACCGCAAAGAAGAACGTTAGGCGATTTTGCTATGCCTGACATTTCAGGTAGTTTCGGAGGAATTATAGCTCCAACTATTGCTAATAATAATTTTGAAATCAAGCCAAGTATCATCCAAATAGTGCAGAATAAGCAGTTTGGAGGTTTATAAGAAGAAGATCCTTATGCTCATATATTGATCTTCCTTAATGTGTGTGCAACCTTCAAAATAAATGGTGTGACAGATGATGTAATAAGGCTAAGACTTTTTCAATTTTCGGTCAAGGATAAAGCACAACTTTGGCTTGCTAGCTTGCCTAGTGAGTCAATCATAATATGGGACCAATTAAAGCAAGCATTTTTGCACAAATATTTTCCACCACACAAGACGGTCAAGTTTCGCAATGAGATCACAACTTTCAAGCAAAATAAGAGTGAGACAATTTATTTAGCTTGGGAGAGGTTTAAGGAACTTCAAAGGCAATTCCCACATCATGGCTTACCGGATTGGATGATTCCTTAAATTTTCTACAATGGGTTGACGGATGAAAATAGGAACATTGTGAATGCAGCTTCTGGTGGAAAATGGATGGACAAAATAGCTAAAGAGGCCGTTACTTTGCTTGAAGAACTTGCATCTCAAAGGTACATGGGTGATGAACCAACTATGGCAAAAGCAAAAGGAGTTTTGGAACTTGACACAATCAATTTGCTGAATGTAAAGGTAAATGCTCTTACTAAAATGGTAAGAAGAACTCAAATTAACTCTTTAGAAAGTACTAATGCTATTTGTGAGAATTGTGGAGGATCTCATTCATGTTCTCAATGTAATGTAAATACTAATGAGGATGTGAGCTATGTACAAGGAACTTTTAACCAGAGAATGGGGCTTAACTCCAATACTTACAACCCTCAATGGAGGAACCACCCCGGGTTCTCATGGTCAAATCAAACTTTACAACTAAACCCTCCATATAACCCAAACACCAAACCCCAAAACCCACCTGGATTTCCTATGAAACAATAAGCCTTTAATCCTACCTATCCTAAACCTAACTTTGAAACATTTATGGAGCAATTTGACAACCAATAAATGACCATGAACAAATAAAATAAGGAGCAACTTAAGCACTAAATTCTAAACTTGAACAGCTTGCTACTCATAACCACATCCTTGAAACTCAAATTGCTCAACAAGCCTCTTCTGCCAACACTAAATCTTTGGAAAAGCTTCCTAGCCAACCGGAGTTTGTACATAAAGAGACTTGCCAAGCAATCACTTTGAGGAGTGGTAAGGAGGTTCAGAGGGATCTTAGTAAGAAGAAAAAATGGTTGATGATGATGAGGTAGAAAATGAAGCAGTGGATGTTAGTAGTAAAGATGATGATGAGGGTGAAACCAAGGGTAAAAAGGGAGAAGCCATACCATCCAAGGATGATGAGCCTAAAGTAGATTTTAAAACACTTCTTTTCCCTCAAAGGTTCATAAGGTGGAGCTTGGATAAATAATTTGGCAAATTCCTTAATTATCTTAAAGAAATCACTATCACAATACCATTTGTCGAAGCTATTAGAGATATACCAGTATAGGGTAAATTTCTAAAGGATATTATTAGCCATAAAAGCAAGCTTGAAGATTATGGGTTAGTTTCTCTTGTTGAAGAATCCAAGGCTATATACTCCAAGTCTCCACCAAAGCTTAAGGATTCCAGTTGTTTCACGATTCCTTATGTAATTGGAGGTACTCATTTTGATAAAGCCTTGTGTGATATTGGTGCTAGTATTAGCCTTATTCCTTCCTCCATTTATAAAAGGCTTGATTTGGAAGAACTTAAGCCTACCAATATGTGTCTTTCAATGGCGGACAAATCTATCACCTATCCGCTTGGCATTCTTAAGAATGTGCCAACAAAAGTGGGGAAGTTTATAATACCAGTTGATTTTGTTGTCTTGGAAATGGAGGAGGATCTTGAAATCCCAATTTTGTTTGGGAGGACATTTTTTATGACAGCGAGAGCAATTATTGATATGAAAAGTGGAAAGATTACATTAGAAGTAGACAATGAGCATATGGAATTTGATGTGTTTAAGATGATGAAGTCTACACCAATGAAAGTAGCATGTAGAATTGACTCTTTTGATGTTATTGATGAATGTATTGATGAAGTAATACATAGATGTCTATGACAAGATCCTATTAATCCATACATAATGGAGGAAGCTTATGAGCAACTTTTGGAGGTGACTAAATACTAACCTTCTCATAAGACTTCAAGGTTTAAACCATTAAGGATAGATGATGATTTGAAGGCTACTCCACTAAATGACGAAGTCAAGCTAGAACTCAAGCCTTTACCATCAAATCTAAGATATGCATTTCTTGACTCTAACTTTAAATTTCCTTATATAGTAAATTCATCTTTTCCTATAAATAATGTTTATGCCTTATGTGATGAGTTGCTTAGTCATAAAAATGCCATTAGTTATTCCATAAATGATTTAAAGGGTATTGGACATAATGTATGTATACATAGAATCCTTTTAGAGGATAATGCCAAGCCTTCCATTGAAGGTCAAAGGACATTAAATCCTACTCTCAAGGAGGTGGTGAGAAAAGAGGTAACTAAGTTACTTGATAATGGAATCATATATTCCGTTAGTGATTGTAAATGGGTAAGCCCCATTCAAGTTGTTCCAAATAAGGGAGGCTTAACCGTTGTTAAGAATGAATCTAATGATTTAATACTAACTAGAACTACCACGGGATGGCGTATATGTATTGACTATAGAAGATTAAATAAAGCAACTAGGAAAGATCATTTTCTATTGCCTTTTATTGACTAAGTTCTTGAGAGATTAGCTAATTTTTCTTATTTTTGTTACTTGGATAGACTTAGTGGTTTTTACTAAATTCCTATTCATCCCGAGGACCAATCTAAGACTACCTTTACATGTCCATATGGTACTTTTGCCTTTAGGATTATGCCTTTTGGTTTATGTAATGCACCTACAACTTTTTAGAGATGCATGTTTTCAATATTTAGTGACTTACTTATTGATTGTGTAGAGGTTTTTATGAATGACTTTAGTGTGTATGGAACTAACTTTTCCCATTGTCTAGACAATCTCTCTAAAGTTCTTGATAGGTGTATTGAGCATGGCTTGGTCTTGAATTGGGAAAAGTGCCATTTCATGGCACAAAAAGGAATTGTTCTTGGCCATTCGGTATCAAAAAGAGGCATTGAGGTTGATAGGGAAAAGATATAAGTGATTGCTAATTTGCCACCCCCGAACTGTGTTAAGGATATAAGAAGCTTTCTTGGACATGTGGGCTTTTATCGATGATTTATCAAAGATTTTTCTAAGATAGCTAAACCATTATGCAAATTGCTTGCTAAAGATGCTGTTTTTGAGTTTGATATTGCATGCCTTAATGCATTTGAAACTTTGAAAGGAGCTTTTATTTTAGCACCTGTCTTGTAACCATCTAATTAGGAGCAACCATTTAAAATTATGTGTGATGCAAGCAATTTTACGGTGGGGGCTGTCTTAGGTCAAAGAAAGGAAGGGAAGCCTTCTGTGATATATTATGTGAGCAAGCTATATGATGATGCTTAAATTAACTATACCACTACAGAAAAAGAGTTTTTGGAAATTCTTTATACATTTAATAAGTTTAGAGCATACCTTGTGGGATAAAAGGTGATTGTGTATTCTGGCCATGCCGCCCTTAAGTATCTTTTAAGTAAGAAGGATGAAAAACCTAGACTCCTTTGGTGGATTTTGATGCTTCAAGAGTTTGACTGGAAAGTGAGAGATGATAAAGGGAGTGAGAACCTTATTTTGGATCATCTATCAAGGCTAGATCAAGAAAGGTTAAAGGAATATAATAATGGTGTGCCAATTAATGAAACATTTCATGGTGAACATCTATTAAGTTTGGCGTCAAGGGAACTTCTATAGTTTATGGATATTGCCAATTATCTAGTGAGTGGTATTCTTCCTTATGGATTGGATTATAGATAAAGGAAAAAGTTCTGGTATGATAGCAAATTCCATTATTGGGAGGAACCATTGCTTTACAAGAGATGTGCATATGGGTTTATTAGAAGATGTATCCCTCAAGATGAAGTTCAAGATGTTTTGAAGCATTGCCATTCCTTGGATGTTGGTGGACATTTTAGTGTATCAAAGACGACATCTAAGGTAATTCAATGTGGCTTTTGGTGGCCTACTTTATTTAAGGATGCTAGAGAATTTATGTTTACATGTGATTAGTGTCAAAGAATAGGTAATATATTTAGGAAGCGTGAGATGCCTTTGAAGGGCATTCTTGAGGTTGAGCTCTTTAATGTATGGGGTATGGATTTCATGGGTCCATTTCCTAGTTCTTTAGGCTATAAGTATATTTTGGTTATGGTTGATTATGTCTCGAAATGGGTAGAAGCAATACCAACCATTACTAATGATGCTAAAGTTGTTAAGAAGATGCTCAAAAAAGTAATCTTTCCACGGTTTGGCATACTTAGAGCTTTGATTAGTGATGGGGTTTCACATTTCTATAATTATGTCATGGAGGATCTTCAAAAGAAGTATGAGGTAACTTACAAGGTTGCTACTCCATATCACCTGCAAACAAGTGGGCAGGTTGAGGTGACTAATAGAGAAATAAAGTGGATTCTTGAAAAAACTGTGTCTTCTTTAAGGAAGGATTGCACATTGAAGATTGAGGATGCTCTATGGGCATATAGGACAGCCTTCAAAACCCCAATTAGCCTAACTCCTTATCAACTATTCTATGGGAAGTCTTGTCACTTGCTCGTAGAACTTGAGCATAGGGCATATTGGGCAAAAAGGGCTTTGATTTTTGATTTGAAGAAAGGAGATAAGAAAAGGCTACTTCAACTTAATGAATTGGAGAAATTAAGAATGAATGCTCATGAGAATTTGTATAAGGATCATACTAAGTTATGGCATGATAAGCATTTGATGAAGAAAGAATTTCATGAGGGGGAATTTATTTTACTTTATAACTCAAAATTAAAATTATTTTCTGGGAAGTTGAAGTCAAGATGGTCGGGTCCATTTAAAATTATTAGGATTCACCCCTATGGAGCAATTGAAATTGCTAATGACAAAGTGAAGTTTTCAAAGTGAATGGCCATCATCTTAAACCTTACTTAATTGGTGAAGCAATTGAAAATGTCAAGTCAATCTCTCTCTCTACACCTTAATTTCTGCAAAGGTATGGTCAAGCTATAGACCATTAAAATGTAGCAAGGTATGACATTTAAATTTTACTAATTTTATATTTCTTTATTTTTATTTTTATTTTTATTTTTATTTTGTTTTTGTTTTCAGTTTCACACATTATTGTTTTTTATTTTTGTTAATTTCAGTTTGTGTCTTTTTCAAAATTATTAATTTACACATTACTCTCTTTTAGAATTATTAAGTAAATTTTGTTCTGCTCATTACACATTAATTCTTTTTTCCTCAGGTGCCGAGTCGACACATCCTTGTCGACTCGTACCTGAGACCAAAGGTGCCGAGTTGGCACATCTTTGCTGACTCACACTAGAAGAAGTAGTGCCGAGTCGGCACATTGATGCCGACTCGTCCACATAAAAAAAAATTTAAATAAATTAATTCATCATTTAATCATAAATTTATATATATTTACATACATCAAGCACATACATTCCTAATTGTACTTTCTTTAATTTTTTATTTTATGTTATCTTTTCCATTTATTTATTTGTTTTTCTAATTACTTCATATATTTTATTATATTATTTCTTTTTCAAAACTCTACATCACTTTTCTATTTGTCTTTTTCCTATAACTATTTCCAAGGCATCACTTTCTCAGATGCAAAAGACATAACCCTTTCAAGAAAGGCCATGCCTTTTTAATTTTTTTGACACCTTTTCAATATTTTAACACTTATTTCCTATCTTTCTTTTCATTTAACTTACACATATCACGTATCTCCTATACCCTTTTCTAACGCTTACACATTTCACTCATTTGTTACTTTATTTTTAATTATTTATTCTCACCTTTTTCCACATACCAGTATAACTCTTCACGTTTCCTATTTTCTGCATAACTCTACTTCTATTTCTTTTCTTTTAGCATAACTCTTCCTCATATCCTTCCCATACTTGTCCTTTCTACTTCTACCCGATTCAAGCATACTTCCTCCCCATTCCTCTTTTATTTTGATTTCTTTTATTCTTTACATCAAACCCACTCTCATCACCATATTTTTCTTTTTTTTTTTAACTTTTTCTTCATCACAATCAAAATTTCTTCTCTACCCATCTTCAATATTCGGCTACCCAATTTTCTTTTTATCTCCTTTAATTCTCTATGGGTCGAACCAAAGCTTCAGCATCTCATACATCTACATCTACATGACCACACGAAGCGGAGCATGAGGAAGAGGATATAGCAAAAACCTATGGCGCTCCTTTTCCCCTCCTATCTCATGATGATAGTGCTCATTTAATCACTCTCAAAAATAGAGATGTCGTTGGTTGTAAGTATATCCCTTCTAATTTGCTTGAAGATATTAACATGCATGACTCTTTTCAGCAATTATTGACTACTTGAGGGCTTAAAATATTCGTCTCCATGCAAGAACATGTCTATGTTGATTTGATTATTGAGTTTTACACTTCTTTAGATGTCAATTCGATTGATTCCCACATCCTTGAATTTTGATTGCTAGGCCAACACTATTAACTCATATATTCTTTTATGTAAAGGGTTTTCGGTTTTAAAAAAGATGGTATGTGTGATATTCCTAAGTCTTTTAATGTGAATGCATTCTGGACATTTTTAACTGATGTGCAAACCCTTTTTGACTTCAAAAAAGGTAAATCCATATTTATTAAAGACTTAAATTGTTGGTTATTACACAAAGTCCTTGCATGTGTTGTTTTCCATAAATTTTAATTTAATCGGGTCTCTGTATAAGAATTATTTTTGTTGTGGTGTGTTCATACTAAGAAATAAATTTATTGGACCTATTGGATTTTTAATCAATTGTTGGCTTGCGCTCCACTTTAATATGCCCCAATTACCCATGGTCATGCTATTACCATTATTGCTAAAGCCCTTAATGTGGAACTTAATGATTTCACCAATGTTATTGAATTCTCTTATTTCACTAATCAAGCTTTTGTGAGAGGTGAAGTAGTAGATGCAGATTTTCAGTTGATTCCAGCCTGGTCTTGATCCTGTTAGCGGGGTATGACACGTCCACCTCGAGTACAAGTAGCCCAACAAGAGGGTGCAACTGTGGATGTCATGGAGCCACAAGACAGGGAGCCCTATGCTCCTATTGATGCTATCCAAGCTAGTGCAAGTTGTTCTCTTAGTTGTGATCCTTATATCTAGGAGCAAATTTTCGAGAATCAACAGGCAATGTAACATCAACTGAGTGGTTTGGAGGCTTCAAATCGACAATTGGATCACCGCCAAAGAAGAATGGAATACAAGATGAACCAATTCTATGCCCATTTCGGCTACACACTAATTCTCCTCCACCATCTCCTTCAGAGGATTGAGGAAGTTTTCTTTTCCCCTACATTTCCTTTTTATTTTCTTAGCTTAACATTGCGGATAATGTGTCTTTTTAAGTGTGGGGGAGGGAATATGAAATTAATGTTTATATAAATATGTGTAATTATGTGTGCTTAGGTTTTATGTCATTCTTCATATGTTTTTAATTACGTTTATGTGTTTATATTTTATTTTGTATACTTTTATTTTATCTTCTCCATATTCATAAGTAGCATCTCTTTTAAGTCTACCTTATCTAAGATTTTATTTTATTTTAATGATATGTTAATAATTAATCTTTTTATGCTCAATTGGTAGAATTTTAAAAGTTTCATTTAGCATAAGTTTTAATTTTTTTTAATCTCTTTTTATTATTTTCAAAGTTTAAAGGAATCTTTAGTCAATTTTCTATTTATGCTTGTATGCTAAGATGTGAATGAATGAAGTTTAGGGTTTAAAAGAATTAAAGTAACTTAGGAAAACTATAGCCATAATACGTATAACTTGCTTTTCAATAATGGATGAGGATATATATATATATATATATTTGAGTATGCTCCTTAATTACACTCATTGGAAAAGAATGTATAACGTTATAAGTTAAATATTGATGCATTTTAGTAAGTTATGTGTATTTGAGTATGCTCCTTAATTACACTCATTCGAAAAGAACGCATCTAATATTATATGTATCTAAAAATTCTATGAGAATTGTGAGTTAGTGCGTGTGCTTAATTCTTGTCCCATATTTGTTTTAGTTCTTGGAAATCCTAAGTTTGAGGAATGAACATTGAGGCTAGGTAGCTCGGTTAGCATCTTGACTTTAGATTCTTTGATTTGTTTATAATAGATTGAGATAAATTGTTAAACTTATTGGTTATGCTATGCGACTTGGTTTCTCTATCTTTATTGAGCATTGAGAGTTTAGATAATAACTACCTTTTGCTTAAAAATTTCTTTCTTAGTCGGGATGATTTATGGAGATAATTACATCTATTTTGGAGAAGATAAATTTTTTTGTTATTTTCCATTTAAATCTTACATTTCTTGCTTGAGGGAAAGCAAGATCTAAGTGTGGGGGAGTTTGTTATAATGCAAAATAGCATAAGTCTTTTAGTATAATTATGTTTTATTTTATTAAATTTTTTTGTCTATGTTTGTTTGATTTTCATATTATTGTGTTTATCTTTGTTGACTTGTTGGCTTTGTAATATTTTTGTTTTGTGTAGGTGTTTTTAGGTTTAATGCATGCATAGAAATAAATTTTGCTATCAAAATATTAAAGATGAAGGACAAAGGCTGCACGACTCAGCAAGGTGGTGCCGAGTTGTACCTAAAACTGCTCTTGCTGACTCAATAAATGGACACAACTCGGCAAGAATTAAGGGGACAGTCGAGTGCTTGGTGCACGACTCGGCAAGGTGGTGCTGAGTCGTGCCTGCGAGAGATGGTGCCAACTTCAACAAATGGTGCCGACTCGTCAAAGGAAAGAAGAGAAAGCCGATTATTGGTGCCGACTCGGTAAGGCTTTGCCGAGTCATGCCTGAAATTGATGGTACCGAGTCAAGCCTGACTCAGCACAGTGGTGCCAACTCGCTCTACACACCTCTTGAATACACCTTTTCGCATATCCACTTAATTGAAGAGGCACAAAATGGGATGTCAAGAAACCTATAAATGCATGAGTTTAGATCTATTTTTAGGCATGAAAATTACTTAGTTTATATATAGATATTATTACCAAACTCTAGTTTTATTTATCAAGAACAAATCGAAGATTGAAGAGAAGATTTATCCGAGAGATTAAGGAAGACACATTTGACATCAAGTAAATTCTAGAAGAAGTAGTGAGGGGTTTATTCATTCAATATTTTCCTCTTATTTTATATGTATTTATTTGATGTTATAAATTCTTCCTTATTGTTCTTTAATTATTAATATGTATTTTGGCTAA
>CATIWO010577033.1:0-17707 GCA_949673435.1 Macaranga tanarius | reverse complement strand
TTTTTATTTTTCTTTATTTTTTCTCTTGCTCCCATTCTTGTTTCCTTTTCCATTTTTTATTTTTATTTCTCCTTATTTTGTTCACTCTTTTTTTATTTTTATTTTCTCCTTATTCCCCTTGTTTTTTCATTTCCTTTCCTTTTTAATTTTTTTTTTTTTACCTTGGTCCTACTTTTTTTTTTCCTTTTCCTCTTTTTTTATTTTTATTTTCAACTTATTTTCTGCCTCCATTCCCTTTTATTCCTTTTCCTCTTTTTTTTTTTTTAATTAATGAAGCATTAACCAATATTATTGGCTCTATATTTGCATATTTCTTGCGGGATTACACTAAAGATCTCAATGCATTAATTTTTTAATATTTTATGATATTTAATTTTTTTTATTATATATGAAAAATAAAAATAAAAATATATGAAAAATAAACTACAAAAATATATAAAAATATACAAAAAATAAACCTAAAGTAAACAAAAAGAATTTCAAGTTGCATGTCTGTTGAATTTGTATTCCAATTACGACAAACAAAACTGCTAATATAGGCTGTTAGTAGTAGTAGTAGTAATAAGGGAAATTGATCAATTCTATCCTCAACTTAGAGGCAATTATTAATTATATCCTAAAATGAAAATTATATCAATTTAATTATTCAACTTTGTAAATTATAACAATTATATCTAAGTTCGAATGGAGTATGTCCATGCTGATGTGGACATCCTATATGGCTGCCTTAATAACTGATTAAAAAAAAAACTAAGCAAAACGGTGTCACATTACAGCATCTAATAAATCTTTGTTTTAAACACTTTGGTTGTCCTATAATTCCTATTGCTCATCTAATATATCTAATACAATGCACTTTGACACCATATATATATCTTTATCTAGGTTTTCCATTTGCATGACCAACAATTAAACACGATTGGTTACCAAAAAAAAAAATCAAAAATACTGCAATTCAAAAAAGCTATTGATAAATTTTGTTAGTTGAAGCTCCAGTAAATCAATTTTATTTAATAATCATATAATGATAGAAACTATTATGTGCCCAAAATACCCACAAAATAGCTACTACTATTTGTAGCCAACAATGGTAAATATAATCAGCAACTAATACTTGAAAAAAAATAGCATTTTTCCACAATGCATACAAAATAGTTACTAAAATTTGTAACCAACAATGGAAACTCTAATCATCCAATAATGTTTGTCGACAAGGAACTTACTTAAACTTTTGGATCAACTTTGACAAAACTTCTTGACCATTATAAGTAACCAAATATGTGTTTTTTCTTGTGGCAGTAGACTTTGATAAACTAGATTGTGATAGGTTCATTGGCATTTTGGTTAGTACTTGTGATTGTTTTCTATTGTTGAAATTGGTTGTCATTAGCTGCTTTCCCTTATCGGTTGATATTACTGCACTTTTTGAAGGTCCCAACACTAATTCACTTCTTGAAAGAGCTGACATTTCTGCATTTCTTGACGGAACTATCATTGCTGCACTTTTTGATATTTTTCAAGCTACTTCGGCTGCTCATTTTGAACCACTTATGAAAGTCATATTCTGATAACCCGACATCTACAATTCATAAGTTAAACTCTATAAGAAAATTGTTCAAATAATAAAAAGAATAACATAACTGTATGAAGCCATATCAATTTACCCTTAGATATATATTCCCGGTTTCTGTAGAGATTGATAAGCCATATCCCTTTCTAGCATGTTAGATGATATTACACTTGTCAATCAATATACCAAGATAATAAAAATGCAAATTTCAAGCAATGATAAATTACTATTTACATTATATTTTTCTTGTGCAATGGTTGCTCTATCACCAACTGGTTTTAATGTTGGTCTTGTACCTCTACCTCTACCACTTGATGTCTGACGTATAGGCATATTTGTAAGAATTGCTCTTTGTGTGGAGGCTACATTTTGTTGACCTGTTGAAATATTAGCATGTGTTGTCCACCTAACTCTTTGTCATGCATCATAAGAATACAAGTAATTATAATGATAAAAAAAATAAAGTACAAAATATAATACAATAATGTAACTCACAAGTGCTGTCTCAAGTAAAGGATGTGGGGTATTATCCTTCCTTAGACATCATGTTCTATTATGTCTCAATTCATAGCATATTTTGCATTGCATTTGCACTCCATGCCTGCTCAACTTGTTAGCATCTTTTGCATTTCCACCTTAATTCTCATATGCTGATTTCTTCCTACATTGCTTTGGTCTTCCAGGCATCTTTTTAAATGGAGGTGGAGCAAAAGGATTTTCTATTATGTCTGACCACATTATTGCCCCATTCAATGGTTCAAGCCCCCAACTATTTGACTTCAAATACATATATTTTTTATAACAATCATCAACATAATCTTCAATTTCATCCTTCATGTAGTGGATGCTAGAAACCCCATGGATACAAGGGATTCCTATCAGTTGCTAACCCCTACAACTACATGTTATAGCATTCAAATCTACAACAAATTGCTCCTCGCCATTTTTTACTTAAAATTTATCATTGATAGCAGGTTTTAGTACACAAAATCTGGAATCCCATTTCAATTTCTCTACTTTTTTCCTCACTCTTGGACACAATACATCAAAGCTTTTTGTCATAAAATCTATTTTAATCTTCATCCTTTCCATTAAAGTTATCCTAATCTCCTCTAGCATTTGTATTATTGGCATGGTTCTTGCTCTGCATATCCATCCATTAAATGTCTTTGCAATATTGTTGTCAACATGTTTATACTTTGCAAGTGTTTGGATGTATGCTTTGTAAAAAACTTTAGGGTCTCTAGCAATAAATCAATCTACTATTGTATCATCAACTTCCCTCAAAACATTTAAATTTCTTATGAATTTTGCCTCATAAGTTGAATAAACAATTCTCCAAAAATATGCTTTGTATTCTATGCCATTATGCTTCCTTTTCCAATTGGCATATATATGTTGTGCATAATTCCTAATTTCGGCATATGGCACTATTTTATGTAGCACTTTTAGTAATCCCTAAAATAAAAAATCAATGATAGTCATTCATGAATGCAACTATTAGAAAGGATACAATTAAATATGAAAATACATAATTACCTTTTGTTGATCGCTAATGAAAGTCCACCCTAGGCCATCAACAATTCTCAAGTTATCAAATAATTTTATGAGAAACCATCTCCATGTTGCTTCATTTTCACCTAAAACAACTGCCTAAGCGATTGGGAACATTTGATTATTTCCAGCTCGACCAATGGCATTTAAAATTTCCCCTCCAAGCATTGTCATCAAAAAAGCTCCATCTAAACTTATAACATATCTGCATCCCTCTAGAAATCCCTTTATTAATCCACTGAATCCTATATAAAAACCTTGAAATACACCCATATCACATTCTAACTCAAAAGTTCCCTCTCTATCAACTGCTTTTAACTCTACTAAATAGGATCTCAGCTTAGCAAAATGGGACTCTAGTGACCCTTTTAGCTTTTGTATTGCTAATTTCTTTGCCCTATAAGATGCAACTGGACTAACCTTAAGTGAGAAGTTAGTCATCAAATCAGTTATAAATAATGCCACATTATACTTTAGATTCCTCCTAAACCCAATAAGATATTCATTTGCTAGCCATTTTGTGGTAGCCATTCTATTATTTAATACCCTACGATAATTATGGTTTGGAGTACAAGATTGCAAGACAAAGGTCCTCTCAGTTCGCTTCCTTGATGCATAAACTCTCCACTTACATGGTGGTTTGCACTTGGCTTTTATTTCTTGTTCACAAGTTCTTGTCCAATAAACATCATACCCATTCGTAATAGCATAATTTTAAACTGCCGACTTGAACTATTCAGCATTTATGAACAACATTCCAACCATAAACTTAAGTTATGTATAATCATATTTTGGGTTATATATGTCTTTTTTTTGCTTCATTCTTCACCTAACCTCCATGTCATCCTCATCACTACTTTTGAAGAGTGTCAGGATCTTCTCCACTTTCAGGATACTCAGAATGGTATCCACTCTCATAACTAGCATGTCCATCTCCTCTACTGCTACTACCTACCTCTATAAGTCTTCCAACAGCTCCAACATCATCATTATCTAATCCAAGACCATACCCGTTATCAACTAATGTTTTCTTAAAAGCTTTCAAATTCTCTCTAGCAATATCATGTTCATCATCCAATGAATCAGGCTCATTAGAGCCTAAGCTATCCTCTTCTTCATTAGGATCACATATATAATTCTCATCCTGACCATCACTTCCCATATCACCATTAGTAATAGTTATAGCCCCGTCAGTCTTAGTTATTGCCTCATTTAACCCTCCTGGTTCAGTTCTAATTTGTACTTCATTAAATTGGTTTTAACCTATAATAGGCTGAATCACAATTGCCTCCACATAAACTTTCAAAAATCCATGATTAATAGCCTCATCAATCATTATTTTAAACTGATCTTCAGTCTACAAAGTTTAATTCCAATTCAAGTTCTGAAGGTTGGTACCTTTTAAAAGGTTTATATGCAACTCCAAGTACCTCAGTGTAACCTAAATCCTTCATTAGTTACTCTATTTTAGTTAATGTTAAACTTGTTACATTACATAAATTTTTATGTTCACCCCCTACATATTTCACTACATAATTCCTCACAAACGTCCCTTTATGCCATATTTATATAGGTACACTGTGTAGAAATTAACAATATATAAAATACATGAATATTTATTCTCATATCAAAATTAGAATTATACTTACATATTTATTCTCATAAAATGGAGGTATAATAATAATAATAATAATAAAGTAAAATAGACAACTCCAAGAAAACACAAATGCTATGTTATATTTTATATACTAATTGCACCTAGAAAAGTCATCAATTCATTTGTAATTTAGCAAATAATAAATTCCCAATTTATTGTAAAGTAATTTTTTATTGCAAATGAAACAAATCAAATTAGAATTAGTGACAAAAGTCAGAGTTGATATATGAAACATGAAACATATCAATTAAAGAGGAGACACAACAATTAAAAAAAGAAAAACACAACAATTTAGCACATCAACAACATACAACAAAAGACAAAACTCTAACAAAACATAACTAATTTTATATTTTAATTGCAGCTAGAAAAGTAACCAATTTCATTTGTCATTAAGCAAATAAGAAATTGCCAATTCCACTACAAACTTTAAGTGCACAGTAAAGTACGCCTTTTTAAATTTCAAATAGCATTATTGTATTCTACTAACTATCACAACATATAAAAAGCTTACCCTCTCTGTCTCTTTCCCTTTCCACCCATCTTTTCTCGTTTTCACTGTGTCACTTTCCTTCTTACAAATAGGAGAAAACAACAAGATTATTGAAGGCATAAAGATAAAGAGAACGATAAAAAACTAAGAAAAATAAAAAGAAATAGCAGCACACTTAAGGGAAAAAAGAAAGCTTCTCTCCTTTTGCCGGTAATTAAAATGCATTATATCTGTAATATGACACCATTTTGCTTAGTTAAAACGGTGTGTTTCATATTTTTCTTTTTTTAATCCACATTAGTTTTTAGGGTAGCCACATAGGACAACCACATCAATCTAGTCACATACAATTTGAACTTAGGATATAATTGTTATAATTTACAAAGTTGAATAATTAAATTAATATAACTTTCATTTTAGGATTTAATTGATAGCTATCTCTTAGTTGAGGATATAATTGATCATCATCCCTAATAAAAATAACAATAATAATATATTCAATTAAAGATAATAAAAAATATAATGAGATTATTTAGTATTATTTATGAACCTGAATAAAAGTGTAAGAGATTCTTTCATATATGTAAAATAAACTAAAAATATATGAAAAATAAACCAAAAGTAAATGAAAAATATTTCAATGTTCATGCCTTTGTAATTTGTATTTCAATCAGTATGAACAAAACCACAAACATAGCAGCCATGTGGCTATCAATAATAAAACAAATAGTAATAATAATGATAATATATTCAATTAAAGATATTGAAAAATATAATGAGATTTTTCAGTATTCTTCATGAACCTAAATAAAAGTGTAAGAGATAGTTTCATATACAAAAAATAAACTGAAGATATATAAAAAAATAAAAAAAAATATACGAAAAATAAATCAAAAGTAAACGAAAAATATTTCAAGTTGCATGCCTTTCAATTTTGTATTCCAATCTCAATGAATAAAACCGCTAACATAGCAGCCATAAGGTTTTTAATAGTAAAACAAATAGTAATAATAATGATAATATATTCAATCAAATATAATGAAAAATATAATAAGATTTTGCAGTATTCTTCATGAACCTAGATAAAAGTGTAAGAGATAGTTTCATATACGAAAAATAAACCAAAAGTAAATGAAAATTATTTCAAGTTGCATGCCTTTCAAATTTGTATGCCAGTCACGATGAACAAAGTCGCTAATATAGCATCCATGAGGCTATCTATAATAAAACAAATAATAATAATAATAGTAATATATTCAATCAAAGATAATGAAAAATATAATGAGATTTTTCAGTATTCTTTTATGAACCTGAATAAAAATATACGAGATAGTTTCATATACGAAAAATAAACTGAAGATATAAAAAAATAAATAAAAAATATATGAAAAATAAACCAAAATTAAACGAAAAATATTTCAACTTGCATGTCTTTCAGTTTTGTATTCCAGTCACAATGAATAAAGCCGCTAATATAGCAGCCATAAGGTTATCTATAATAAAATAAATAGTAATAATAATGATAATATATTTAATCAAAGATAATGGAAAATATAATGAGATTTTTCTATTTTCTTTATGAACCTGAATAAAAGTGTAAGAGATAATTTCATATATGGAAAATAAAATGAAGATATACAAAAATAAACAAAAAAAATATGAAAAATAAACCAAAATTAAATGAAAAATATTTCAACTTGCATACTTTTCAAATTTGTATTCAGTCACGTTGAATAAAACTGCTAACATAACAGTCATCAGGTTATCTATAATAAAATAAATAGTAATAATAATGATAATATATTAATATATTCAATCAAATATAATGAAAAATATAATAATTTTTTTTTGTTTTCTTTATAAACCTGAATAAAAGTGTAAGTGATATTTTCATATAGGGAAAATAAACTGAAAATATACGAAAATAAACTAAAAATATATGGAAAATAAACCAAAATTAAATAAAAAATATTTCAGCTTGCTTGCATGCCTTTCAATTTTGTATTCTAGTCACGATGAACAAAGCCGCTAACAAAGTAGCCATGAAGTTATATATAATAAAACAAATAGTAATAATAATGACAATATATTCAATCAAAGATAATGAAAAATATAATGAGAATTTTCAGTATTCTTTATGAACCTGAATAAAAGTATAAGAAATAGTTTCATATATGGAAAATAAATTAAAAATACGTGACAATAAACAAAAAATATACAAAAAATAAACCAAAATTAAACGAAAAATATTTCTACTTGCATGCCTTTCAAATTTGTATTTCAGTCACGATTAATAAACCCGCTAATATAGCAGCTATAAAGTTATTATTAATAAAATAAATAGTAATAATAATAATAATATATTCAATCAAAATAATAAAAAATATAATGAGATTTTTCAATATTCTTCATAAACCTTGATGATACACAAAAAGTACTTAACCAATCAGGGAGTGCCACGTGGAAAAGTCGACCTTATATGCCTCTTATGTGGACCCTTTCTGAAGATTTGACTTGTCAATGGTCCAAGTTAGGCCTATACCCAAGTACCGATTGAACTCGACCTCCTCAGATAGACAGGAAATCCTGATCAAGAAATACTGAACTTGCCCAGAAAACTTGTGAGCTACTCTCCCTCTGACATGCATTAAATGCGACTGCCACCAGTTAAAGCCACCCTGATGACACCACTCTTCTAGGCTGTAGAACACTCAATGGCTCTAAGAAATCACTGTAGCATCAGGTAAGGTTGGTCTCCTATGTCTTCTCTCTCTACCAACTCAATATAATATAAAAAATGAGCAAGGTAAAAAAAGAGGGGGATGGCTAATTCTCTTTCTTTTTCTTATTTCTCTTATATTGTTATTTCTCTACTCTGAAAGAACAACCTCAGATCTTAGACTCAATAAAAATAACTTCATTTTCTTTATTCAAATTATCATTTCCTATATAGACAACTAAATTTCCTACTTGGGATTTTACTAACTTGACCGTCGGAGGGGTTTTGGGACTTTTCAAACCCTTTAGCTTAATAGTGTCAACTTTTATAGGTCTGAAAGGCTTATTTGGAGCTGAGATAATGGAGCACCCACATTAGAATGGTGCCTTTTATGGGAAAATGGAGTTGTTCTTGATTTGAAAATTGTTGCTTCGCATTTTATTACCATGTGGAATTTGTGTGAAGATTGGACTTCGTGGTATTAGCACAAGTCATTTTTAGTTTAGCTGAGAGGAGAAAGATAGTAGGGTCTAGTGCTTCCGCTAGAAGGAGGGAAGAAGCATAAGAAAGTAGGGGAGTAAGAAGAGCCTCCGGCTCAAGCTTTAGAGCCCATCGTATTATAGAAGTAGATGTTGGATTCTTGAAAGATTTAATAGATAAGGTGGATCGTATAGCAGACGTACAAAGGAGATAAGAAAAAGGGAAAGCTAAAGCTGGGGAACCTTATATGAACACACCTAATATAGCAAGAAGAATACTGTCTTTGCAAGATGATAAAAAGACTGACGAAACTGACCCCAGAGCTCAAGCGTGCTCACGGTCCTATGGGGTTAAAGGCAGATACCACCCTGAACTAAGTAATTTAGGGCACAGGTCAGAAGAATTTGTTAAGAAGGGACAAACACATGGGAAGGAAGGCACCAAGGCTCACATTTTATGAGGATGAAGTGAAAGACAATCTCATTCCTGTGAACGAAGATACTAGGAGAGTCATAAGGAGAAGCATGTCTCAAAATCCTATGTAGGAACTACCAAATACCGAAGCCAGAAAGAGAAAAACATGTCCTATTCTCAATCTCGCTCTAGCAGGCTAAAAAAGGACTTCAAGGAGTTCCTTGAATGGAGAGAGTAAAAGGCTGATAATAGTAGACTGCATAGTGAAGTAGTTAATATACAATCACCTTTCTCCAAGGAGATTCAACAGGAGCCTATCCCTGGTAAGTTCAAACTTCATACCCTTCCTACTTATGACAGGACAACAAGCCTGAAAGATCATGTCATGAAGTTCAAGATAATAGTGGAGTCTACACTCATTCGGATGCAATCCTATATAAGATATTCCCCACCACCTTTGTGGGTGCAGCTCAGACTTGGTTTAATAATATGTCCCCGAGCACTATTTATTCCTTTTCTGATTTCACTAAGTAATTTATTAGCAGGTTTATTTACAACATTCCAGTATAGACAGAAACTTCATACTTAGAGATAATTATCCAAAACAAATGGGAAAGCTCGAGGGATTATATTGCTAGATTTCACATGGAGGCATTGAAGATACCAAACCTGGAACACTCCAGGGCTATTAAGGTAATCATGAGGGGATCCAACAACCCTTTATTCTTTAATTCCCTATGTAAGAATAAACCAGCTGATCTAACAGTGCTCATGGATAGAGCAGAGAAAAACATACATCAAGATGATGCTTTCCGCACGAGCAGGTTTGCGCCCAAGCGCAAAGAGGAATTTGATGATTCCTCCCTCCTAATAGGGCCAAAAAAAGTTATAATGTGCTAAACTAGAAGCCTAAATAGAGATTTTCCAAGAGGCCTCTCACTTTTTTTAGAGAAGAAAATATGACTCCCCTCAGCACCACTTGCCAGGAGGTTTTAATGGCGATCAAAGATAATGAGTACGTCAGGTGGCCGAAGGACATACCTTCAAATACCAAAAATCATAACCAGACCAGGTACTGCCACTTCCATATATCTGTAGGGCATAATACTAATGAATTTCATCAGCTGATGATGGAAATATAAAGACACATAAAAAAAGGACACCTGAGGAGCTTTATAAGAAGGGATGATAGGTCTTCAAAGCCAGTAGTGATGATAGAAGCTGCTCCTTCTAAGCCGCCGAAAGACAAATAGCCCATGCTTCCTCTGAACACCGGAATCGAAGGTATCATCCACTAGATTACTAGAGAAAGCCATACCAAGCAGTGACATAAGGTCAGTTCAAAAAGAAAAGGGTTAAAGCATAGAAAAAAAATCCCCTTCGTGCCTGCCTAATTACTTTCAGCCCTAAGGATGGATTTAGGATAGTAATACCCCATGCAAATGTTATGGTTGTAATGGAAATAATCAATAATTTTAAAGTGGAGAGAGTGCTGGTAGATGATGGGAGTTCGATTAACCTCCTGCCCTATAATGTCTTTCAAAAGATAAGTATTTAGAAAGATTGCCTAGTACCGGTCTACTCCAAGCTGAAAAGGTTAGGAAATATTTTTGTTCAGGTAGAGGGGAAAGTGATTCTCCTCATTACCCTGGGGGAAACTAACTCTATAGGGTATATCATGAGAGGAAGTACTATGATGGCCGAATTCATTATTACTAAAGTATCTACCATTTACAATGTAATTATTAAAAGGCTAGTATTGTATGAATTTTATACGATCACTTGTATTAGATGTATGTGCATAAAAATACCCTCTGATGATGGCCCTAACATTGTTTGAGGAAGACAATTTAAGCAAAGTACTACCGTTCCATCTCCTTGGGAGTCGCAGATGGGGAGGAGGTCTTATTGACGGAATTAATAGAGATTGAAAGTAATGAATCCGAGCAGAGAACTGAACCAGTAGGGGAGTTAAAATCTGTGGCCATTTCTTCTGATCACCCCAATAAGTATACCAATGCTAATGCCCATTTAACAGAAGAGCAAAAATTACTGATCAAAGAGGTCCTTCAGGTATATAAGATAGACTTTGCTTTTAGTCCTTCGGAGATGTCAGGGATACATCCTAGTGCCATGACTCATGAACTCAATGGTGACTCAGACGTGAAACTTATACAGTAAAAAAAAGGTTTTTCCCCCCAAAGACAAGAGTGATAGATAAAGAAGTAGATAAGTTTATTGAGGTTAAGTTTATAAAAGAAGTTGATTACCCTACCTGGTTAGAAAATATAGTATTGGTGAAGAAGGCAAATGGAAAATGGAGACTTTGTGTGGACTTTACCGATCTGAACAAGGCATGCCCCAAAGATTATTTTCCTCTACCCTCCATCGAATAAGTTAGTAGATCAAACAACTGGCTATAAATATTTAACTTCTCTTAACGCCCTATCAGGCTATCATCAGATACCCATGGACCATACAGATGAGAAAAAGATAATATTCATCAATGAGAAAGGGATTTATTATTACAAAGCTATGCCCTTTGGCTTGAAGAACGCTGGAGCCACCTATCAGCATTTAATTAACAAAATCTTTAAAAATCAACCAGGGAAGAATCTTGAAGCTTATGTAGACGATATGATCATGAAGAGTAAAATATTCGAACAACACCTAGAGGACTTATAGGAGATTTTTGGAGTCCTAAAATAGTATGGGATGAAGTTGAACTTGAAAAAATGTTTGTTCTTTATTAAAGGAGGAAAATTTTTGGGATATATGGTGAGCAGTAAAGGAATTGAGTTTAATCCTAAGAAGGTTCGAGCTATTCTAAACATGCTGTCACCTACTAGTATAAAGGATGTTCAGAGTTTAATGGGAAGAATAGTAGCCTTACATTGGTTTATCTCCAAATATGTTGAAAGATTCCTGCCTTTCTTTAAGAAATTATGTAAATTCCTAGCCTTTAAGTGGACCGTAGAATGTGAAAAAGCTTTTGGCGACCAAAAGGAGTATTTACAATCTCCCAAAGTTCTGAGTCAACCCACTCTTAAGGTAGGACTTGTTTATCTATCTGTCAGCTTCTAATCGGGCGGTTAGTACAGTTATAGTCAGGAAAGAGAGCAAAATATAAAAATCGATGTATTATGTGAGCAGAGTCCTATGGGGATCAAAACTCATGTACTCTCTAATAAAGAAACTAGCATTTTCTTTGCTGATTATTATGAGAAAATTCGCCATATATTTATTGGGGCATTAAGTTATTATAAGAATTAATGTGCCACTCAGACAAGCTTTACACCGGCTCTCCACAGCAGGGAGGATGACAATATGGTATGTAGAGATAGAAGGCTATGACCTTAAATATAAACCTTGAAAAGCTAGTAAAGCGCAAGCTTTGGCAGACTTTATTGTGGAATGTAGTTTTAATGATCATGAGAAGAAAGATAAAGATGAGAATTAAGAGAGGGAAATCTCAAGTTCTTTGCCAAGCTCCTCTATAGGAGACACCTATGAATGGGACTTGTATGTGGATGGTTCCTCCTCTTCTGGAGGAAGTGGAGCGGGAATTGTATTGATAGGTCCGCAAGGATTCTTGGTTAAATATGTACTTAAGTTTGCCTTCTTAGTATCAAATAATACATCAGAATATGAAGCTATTATCAGCGGCCTTGAACTAGCATAAGCTGTGGGAGTTTCAGATTTAAAAGTGCATAGTGATTCTTAACTCATTGTAAACCAAATCGGAGGGGTATATAAAGCCAGAGATGAGATAATGGCCCTATACTTATAACGAGTTAGAGAAATATTAGACATGTATAAACAAAAAATGATTCCTATTTGTATTGTACAAATACCCCGAGCAGATAATTTCCAAGTAGATTCACTCAGTAAAATGGCGACAGCTGGAGAGGAGTTCTTATCTGGTGATACCTGCCTAGGCCTATACTGTATACTCCTAGCATATCTAAAGCTGAAGAGGCCTCCCTTACCTAGGCCTATACTGTCTAGGATATATTATATTGGATAGACCTATTGATAAAGTATTTGGAAGACGGGGAACTACCTTTAGACCGAAAAGAAGCCCTCAAACTCTCCCTCAGAGCATCTAAATTTATCATCCAATATGGCAAATTATACAAAAAGGGGTACCATATGCCCCTACTCCGGGGCCTATCCCCTGAAGAAGCAAATTATGTCCTGAGAGAGGTACATAAAAAAGTATATGGCACTCATATCGGTAGAAGGGCTCTATCCAATAAAATCATCAGACATGGGTATTTTTGACCTATGATCGCTAAGGATGCCTCATAGTTTGTGCAAAAATGTGATGTCTGTCAAAGATTCACTAATTCCATACACACTCCAGCCAATTATTAAAGTCCCATTCCAATCCATGGTCATTTACATAATGGGGGGTAGATATATTGGGTCCTTTTCCTACAGCATATGGACAAAAATATTTTATAATTCTTGTAGTGGACTACTTTACTAAATGGGTTGAAGCTGAAGCTTTAGTAACAATTACTGCTCAAAAAGCTATAAATTTCATATGGAGAAATGGGGTATGCAGGTTCGGGGTACCAAAGATACTTGTGTTTGATAATGGTAAATAATTTGATTGTGATAAATTCAGAAAATTCACAAGAGGGCTAAAAATTGATCATCGATTCAGTTATGTTTCACATCCGTAGACTAACGGGCAAGTGGAGGTATCAAATAGAACTATCTATAGGGGTTAAAGAAAAGAGTAGAAGGTATAAAGAATAGCTAGGCAGATGAGCTACCTAGTATTTTGTGGGCTTACCCTTAGAACCTCTACAGGGGAAACTCTATTTTCTTTAACTTATAGAACGAGGCAATAATACCTATAGAAATTGGAATGCCTACTCAAAGAGTGCAGTGTTGCAACATGGACATAAATGAAGAGGAGTTAAAAATAAATCTAGACTTGCTTGAAAGGTTGAGAGAAGAAGCCTCAGTCAAAATTACAGCACAACAGAGGAAGGTGGTCAGCTATTTTAATGCAAAAATCAAGTATAGACCCTTAAAAGTGGGAGATTAGGTACTCAGGCATCTGGGTGCTACAAGCATGAAAGAAAGGTAAGGAAAACTATCTCCTAATTAGGAAGGTCCATTCATAATCATTGGGATAGTCATGCTTAGGACTTATTACTTAGTTGATGCTCATGGGAATCAACTCCCTCACACATGGAATTCTCAACATTTGAAGAAGTATTATCAATAGAGGAGTCCTTAGTCCTTTCAGTCTACCTTACTTCACATAAGCTATCTGGCATGGTTCTTTTTTTTTTTTTTAGAACAAGGGGTATTTTTATGATGTAAAAGGTCAAACAGTTTGTGTTTTTTTTCCTTGCTTGCTAAATAATCTATTTTATTTTCCATGCCTTATTGAATTATTGGAAATTATCTTCCCTGTGAGTGAATCAATTTTTATATTATTTTCTATCTAGCTGGGTAAGATGGATCTCTCTGTAATAAGGAGATTCCTCCTTTTCCCCTTATTTTATAAATATTCTCTTCTTTACACGTACATCGTAATAACAGAAATTCCTATTTAGGAAACTATTTCTTGTATCTAAGCATACTCGATGAAAGATTTTGGGAAACCTCATTCCTAAAATTAATGAACCATGAAAGTGAATGAAGTATATTTAAAAATTGTTCCTGGTCAGGAACAATATCTGAGAAGGATCCCCTATAGTATATTCATGAAATAGTGAACCCAATTTCCTCTACATATGGGGAACACTTCCAGAGGTGAAGTGAACCAAAATAGAATGCATTCGATCTATTCATGTCTCAAGAAGTGAGACAAACATCACCACATCATTACTCCTCATGGAGTACCTGCACAGGAATTTCCTAAGTAGAAATTAGGCTCATGCCTAAGACCCTCAATTGGGTAAAATCATACCATTATCACTTGGTATTGTCAACAATACGAAAGAAAATAAAATATCGATTAAAGAAAATATTAGTTAAATATGCTAAGGGAAGCGAAATTACATTACATTAGTCACATTAACTTACATTGTTTTCACACTACCATAAAACCATATATCTAAATATTATTTGAAGACATACTTATGAAGAAAATATAAAGTAGAAATGCTCAAACTTTTTCACCCGTCACAGAGGAACTGAACTTGTCTTTGGAAGCACCAATGACAGGTATGGAGGAATCTCCCTCCTGACTCTCCTTGAGCTCACTAGGCACGTCTGACCGACCTGTAACCTTCTCACCCGTATCAAGAACATCCTGAATATCCTCAGCTATCACTATGCCTAGAGGGGAACTCAGGGCAGATTTATTGTGTGCAGGATAAATTCCTTCCTGGTGGCTGTCTGAGTCCCCTCCCATAATATTAAAGTAAGAAAAATCTGTCAGGAAAATGCTTTTGGACCATCTCTAGAAAGGCATACCAGACAGACAAGTAAAAATCAGCATCACAAAGGGTCACCTCCTCACTATACTTTCCAGAATTTTTAAAATCCTCCACAGCGCTTTTGATGCTAGTTTCCTTCTCGGACTCCTTTTTAGACAACTATTTCTTGAGCACGATGATCTCCAGCTTCATTTTTGAATTTAGCTCTAAGAGGCATCCTTTTTCAGCCTTGAGACTAGTATTGGCCCCCTCTGACATTCAAAGTTGCAAAACAGTTTTATCAAAATCATCTTTGAGATCGCCCATCTATTTCTTTAAAAGATCATTCTCTTCAACAAGCCTGGTTACCTCCTCTTGAATAGACTGGGCTTGAAACTCTTGCTCATTTAAAGCACTGCACAACTATAAAACATAACAAGGAGAGTCGAATAAGCGTTTAAATCAATAGATCCCAAATAGGGGTGGCCATGATTCATGAACCGGGTGGTTCCAGTTCGGAACCACCGGTTCATGGTTCTACCTACGTGGAACCGAACTGGTCTAACCCCGGTGTCGGACCGGTTCAAAACCGGACAATTCTAGTTCACGGTTCTGGTTCTATCGGTTCAGTTTTTATGCACTGTAAAAAAGTTGTGGTATTTTAGAAAATAAAATATATCACGAGTAAGAAAATTACGTGAAATTTTATAAAAAGTTGTTACTTGCATCTTTTGACTTTTTGACATTTTTTTTCCAAAAACTGAACCAAAACCATCTGGTTCGGAACTTGAACTGGTCGATTTGAAATCGGAACTGTCGGTTCATGGTTCTATAAGGAGTGGAACTGGCCCTGAACCGGTCCCTCCCTCAGTTTGGGGCCAGTTTAACCTGGTGCTGGGTTTGACTGGTCCGGTTCTGGTTCTATTTGGGGTCAAAACCGGCCCATGGCCACCCCTAATCCCAAATATACACTACTGGCTTACTAGTTGGGCATTCCGGATGGCTAGTCTCTAGAGAGATGAGGTGCTCCGGTCATAATGCCAAAATTGCTCCTTTGAGTCGATGTCGAGAGATCAAAGGAGGCTGGAAACAATGGAACCTTGTATAGAGAACCCTACTCCCAGGTACCTATTGATGAGAAATGAAGCCACTTCCTAAACAGGGGTATTGGGGTGGAGGTTAATGAAAGAGGCAGCAGTCAGGTTCACAACCGGTTCTTTCTCCCAAGTAACCACTGTCGAGACCCTGCTTAGGCCCTCAACCGCTGCTTGAGGGGTCAACCCAGTAATCTTCTTATTTTTCTTGTGACGCTTCTCTGCCTCCTCATCGGATTCGGAACTTAGCACTGCCAACTCAATATAATATAGAAAAGGAGCAAGGTAAAGAAAGAGGGAGATGGCTAATTCTCTTTCTTCTTCTTCTTTCTCTTTTACTGTTATTTTTCTACTCTGAAAGAACAATCTCAGATCTTAGATTCAATGAAAACAACTTCATTTTCTTCATTCCAATTATCATTTCCTTGTAGACAATTGGATTTCCTACTCGAGATTCTACTAACTTGAAGTCGGAGGGGTTTTGGGACTTTCCAAACCCTTTAGCTTACTGGTGTTGACTTTCACAGGTCTGGAAGGCTTAGCTGGAGCTGAGATGATGGAGCACCCGCATCAAACCTGAATAAAAGTGTAAGAGATAGTTTCATATAGGGAAAAATAAACTGAAGAAAAATGAAAATAAATAAGAAATAAAAGAAAAATAAAACCAAAATAAACGAAAAATATTTCAAGTTGCATGCTTTTCAAATTTGTATTTAGTTACGACGAACATAAAAATAAGAAGAAAATAAAAATTTAAAAAAATGGGAAAGGAAAAAAGAAGAGGAGGATGAAATTTTTTTTAAAAAAAAGGAAAGAGAAAATAAGAAGAAAAAAATTAAAAAAGAGGAGAAGTAAAAAATAAGGGAAAAATAAAAATAAAAAAAATGGGAAAGGAAAAAAGAAAAAAGAAAAAAAGGAGAAAAAAATTTTAAAAAAAAGGGAAAAGGAAAGAAGAATAAGAGAAGGAAAAAATTAAAAAAAAAAAGGAAAGGAAAAAAGAAAAGAAATAAGGAAACATGAGAAAAAACAAAAACAAAAAAAGAGAAAAAAAGAAAAAAGAAAAAAAAGGAAAAAAATAAAAAAAAAGGAAAGAGAGAAAAATAAGAAGAACATAAAAATAAAAAAAAAAGGAAAGTAGGAAAAAAATAAAAATAAAGAAAAAAGAATGAGAGAAGGAAAAAATAGGAAAAAGATTTGATTTTATTGGTTGTTGGGTTAGAGGTATTTTGGATAGGTAATTTTGAAAAGTGTTTTTAGTAGGAGTAGGTATATTTGAAAATATTTGAAAGTTGTGGCATTTTTAAAAATGAAAGTAGTTTTGGGTATATTTTTGTAAAGAT
>CATIWO010576970.1:0-29420 GCA_949673435.1 Macaranga tanarius | reverse complement strand
ACATAAATTTTCATAAATTATTTTTAGACTAATAAAATATTTTTAGTTTATTAAATAATTTAATTAGGCTAATTACATATTTTAGTCTAATAAATTTATAAAGATTTTTGGACCAATCAAATATTTTTATTTATTATCTTAATTAAATTATTTTAATGACCAATCAAATTATTTCAAACATGTCATTAAGATAATGATAAATAGATAATAATTAAAATTATTATTTATTTAAATAATAATGTAATTGAGCCAATCAAATTACATCAAAGGTAGTCAAAATCAATCCTACCACTAGAGCTATGGAATTTCATAACATCTATACCAACTCTACAAGATCATCAAGGTGTTCTTCATTAACTCTTCATCGAATTGTTTCAAAATCAAGCTATAAAACCCTTGAAGCGCATGGGTGTTATGAGATTCAAATCAGATGATCCGTATTCTTTGTAATAAGAAGATTATTAGAGATTGTACTCCACTTTTCTCAAATTCAATAAAGTTCTCAATATGTTACTAAATTTTCTTGTGTAATTTTTCATACACGAAATTTGTGTGTACAAGTGCGTAAAGTAATATTGTAGTCACATATTTCTAGAGGAGTGCAATCAGTATTGAGTTATGATCAATCTTGATGGGGTTCGAGGCCAGTAAACTTTCACTCTCAATATCTAGGCCATAAGTACTGCATGCCTTTGAAAAATTATGGGGGAAGGAAGGATCATTTGCCATAGGAACAAATTTGCTCATCCCTGGGTTGAATCGATGATAGGAAACAGAGCCGATGTCGGTACATTCGTTCACTATTTTCAAGGACATGAGCCTATCAAGATCCTTAGGAATCTGGTCAGGGACAGAGCCGATGAGCACATATGAGTGTCCTAAATTTGAGGGGAGGTCAGTTATAACAACATCTAGATTTCCAAGCCATATGCTTAATCTTCTAGTTATGTTCCTTAGATCTTGAACTCTGATCCAAGAGCACATATGATTAAATTCCTCCTTATTGATGACCGGTTTGCTATCATGTACTTGAATGATTTTGTCATAGTTCTTAGCAGTCATGAGGAGCCTGAGTTTGATGATATTGGAGTGAGTATGATAAAGGGATAAGGTATAAATTGGATCCTCAACTTTACTCCAAAGTTTACATTTGACCTTAATATTTTTTTTTATCCCATTTGGATCTTAATCTATTAAAGTTCAGTCATATTAGACCTTTTTTTTAAAAAAAAAATATTGCAATTAAGTCCTAAAAATTAAATAAAAAATTAACTTTAACACTAATTAATAAAAATTAGTTCCAATAACAATAAAATTAATGAAATTACTTTCAAAAAATATATTTATAATATTTCTAAATTTTTTAAGATTTTTAAATTTTTAAATTTTAAAAAATATAATTTTTTAATTTTTAAAAATTTAAAGAAAAGTTAAAAATATATTTATAGACCTAAAAATTTTCAAACAATTTAAAAATTTTACAATCAAGTGATATACATTCAAAAAAAGAATTAAATTTTTTTTGTACAATTATTAGTTTTTTTTAAAAAAATTTAAATCTATAGAAAATTTTAATAATTTCAGAAATTTTAAAATTTTAAAAAAAATTAATAAGTGTATAAAAAATTTTTAATTCTTTTTTTTTGAATGTATATTACTTGATTGTAAAATTTTTAGGTCTATAAAAAATATTTTTAACCTTTTTTTTTTAAATTTTCAAAAATTAAAATTAAAAAATATCCAATATGACTGAATTTTACGAGATTAAGATCCAAATGAAATAAAAAAAATTAAGTTTCAATACAAACTCCAATTTACACCTTATCCCTATGATAAAACTTAAACCTACCACCAGTAGAAGCGTCACCCACTGATTTAAAAACATTAGTGCCATTAGAGAAAGTAGCTTCAATATTTTGTCAAGATCCACCAAAGAACCGGGAAGAGCTTTTGCAACAACTCTCACAACCTGCAAAACCCAAACTTGGTGAAGAACAATCAAAGCAAAAGAACATAGAAGAGCAATCCAAACTAAAGAACATAGAAGTTCCCCTCTCACATGGAAGAGACAACACGCCATATCAAAGCTATCAAAACTAAACTTTGATATAAAAATTGATTCATGATTGCTAAAAAAAAGCTCTACATTAATGAATTATTAAACAATGAGAGACTTTATTTTTTAGGTGCTGCATGTTCTAAGTACAATTTTAGGTGACAAGGGGAAGGATGAAGCTTATGCACGTACAGGACACTTAATAATTACATTTAACTAATTAGATTAATTTTTGATGGATTGATTTTGGAAGATTTGATGATATGTCCACATGGACATGATCACTTGTAAGAAATCATTTTGTCCACTACAAGGTCTAGGTGCACTGAAACCAACACACACGTATGAATATACATGGGTCGATTTAATAAAAGAAATGAACAAAGAAGATGGCAAAGTTATTAGTAAAATTGTCCAAGTTCATGTGACTTGATAGCACTAATGATTTAACTAATATTAATTATTTGAGCTTACAAAAGTTGCCAAAATCAGCTTGTCTTCAAATTAAAATTTGATTTTTTGTTACAGATTTAGCTTTCAAATCAAATGCCCAGAAAACAAAAAATACAAAAATTATGACTAGTCCATGCGTGCAAGGGCCCCTTCATCACTCAGTCAATTTTGTTTGTTTCCTCCTGATTTTTTCCTTTTCCTTTTATCCTTTTCATATATATATATTTTCAAGTCCAAATCACTTTTATACATACGTAGTCCACCATGTGCCTGTCAATTTTTTTTATAAGATTTGTTCATATATTTATATTCTTTTTTTCAAAAAGAAATTATCTGCTCAAAATAAGTTCGGCTCAGAAATCTAATGGCAAGTTAAAAGCTCATAGGTATGGACCTATTTTATCAAAAAAATCACTTTTTGAAGATAATTTAATTGGTATTTATGGTGATTCAGAATATTTTATTTTGAAAAAAACACAATATCAGAAACAGGCATATCGTCAATTATGTTAGCTTCGATAGCTTAAAAAAAGAGAAATGTTTAGTGTCACGAGTTGCGATGTCACAATCTTAGACACTTTACATTTCAACCCTCAGAAAAAAAAATTCAATGCCCCCTTATCAGGGGGCATTTTTATAAAAAAATGTTACGACATTTATCACGGTCTAAAAAAAATAAAATTTTACTTAAAAGCAGATATTAAGATCAGTATATATGTGTTTTATTAAGTACACCAAATTGCACGTTATTTTATTTTAAACTTAGATATGGATATAAATACTGCTATAAATATTTTTGTAGAGTGTAGTTTTGAGATGTCTTTTTCTCAATTCATAATTTTTTTTTCAAACTAGTGTTTTTCATCGTATATTTTATTTTCTTCTATTTCATCATTTATTTCCGCATTATTGGTTACATTTAGGGACCAAGTCCATGAATTGTTAATTGCAACTAGTAGTAATGCAAAATGTTGTGATTATTTCATATGTTGATCATAGTATATCAATTAAAATATCAAAATTCATTTCTTCTATTTAACGAATGGAATGATTTTTTTTCAAGTCCGTGAACGATTAATCATAATTAGTATAGTAGTAATGCTACTAAGTACATTTAATTTAGTCAAAGTCAGATTTACGTTAATGATAAAAGAATGAACGCGTTTAGAACCTTCGTCAACGTGCAAAACTGCAGTTCTTTCATGTGTTCCACGTGCCTCTTTTCTTTTTGTTCTTCTTCTTCCTACGAATCTCCACTTCGGAGAAACCTTATTACTAATTTCATTGTATACATTTCAATATTATAAATTTATTTTTTTATTTATTAAAAAATATAAAATATAAATTATTTTTTTAATTTATTTACTACATTTTTAATATATATAATTAAAAATTATATTAAAAGAAATGTTTTTTTATAGAAAAAATGAATTTTTCATATTTTGATCAACAAATAAGATAAATAAAAGTACAATTAAGAAGTACCAAAACAAACTCACTTAAATTGTAAAAGTTTTTGTCATTATTTTTTAAATCATGTTGACAAAGCTATTTTAGTTTGCAGTCTACTCTATGGTATTAATTTGCAATAAATCATCTATTTGGTTTTTAAATGAGTCTGATTATTAAAATATCAAAAAAAAAATTATAACAGAGAGAAATATAAAATTTATAAAAGATAACCACCAAATTTTCATAAAGAGTTTTAAAAACTCCATAAAAAATATTTTAAAAAAAAAGATATATGTGATTTATGTTGTAGTTGTGACACAAACAGTGTCTCGCAAACTGTGGTAAATTATTTATTTGCCATCTCTACTTTATGGGGCACCAAAAAATTTGGAGTAACAATTTTTAAAAATTATCTTTTTGCATTTCGTGACTGTCGCAGGCTGCACCACCTATTGGTATCTTAAAAGAAATATTATCTCATAGCTGTGTTAACTCTTTTTATAATCTGCAAATGTAACATCCGTGTCCTTGAACCGGATTTAAGTTAAATTAATGATAATTATATATATTTAATTTGAAGATATTAGATTGAGATTTTTATGAGTAATTATTGTCATTTTTATTATTAGTAAGAATATAGAAATAAAGGAATTATATTAAATAGAGTTTGGAAGGATGCAATTGAAAGAGAAGTTAGGATGTAATTGAAATGCATGAGAGTAAATGAAGTTAGAAGGAAAAAAAAGAAAGGAACAAGGATTTAAGTGGAGAAATGGTAGAGGAGTTGTTGAGTCCTACAGGAGACGGTACGTATAGGAGAAATGAAGGAAGAAGAAGAAAAAGGGAAGAGGAAGATGAAGAAGAGAGAAGTGAAGAAGAAGAGGCAGAAGGTAAGGTGTTTGAAGCTTGAAAAGGGATTCAGATCTTGCAAGGAAAATTCAAGAAGTGGGTCATCAATCAAGTGAGTGGCATTTATAAAATAATTTCTTATGTTTTTGTTAATTTACTTGCCTAAAAAGTTGGTGATGAAAAAATTAGATTTAAATTGTAGATCTAGGCTTATTTGGGATGTTATTAGGCTTCTTTTTTGTTGTTTTGAGTTTTAGGACCATTACTTGAACTCTTGCTGTTGAGAAATTTAAGAATTTGAGTGTTTACTGCTATTGTTCGAGTGCCAGAGGCCGATCAGGCGGTGCCTCTTCATAGAGGCAAGACCTGATTACCTCAAAGGCAGCGCCTCACTAGAGCATAATAGGGCGGTGCCTCTGTAACAACTAGTCAGTGCCTCTGCATCAAGAGGGCGGCGCCCCTGTGCAGAGGAGGCGCCTATGTAGCCTGAATTGCACTCTGTTTTGACTGTTTTTGAATAAATGGAGGGGTAGACTTGAACTGGACACTTGAATAACATATGTGAATAATTGAGAAGTTAGAAAACTATTAGAATAACTTATAAGACATATGAATACCGTATATTACCGATGTAACACTTATATTTTTAGATACATTGTTCATATATATTATTTTCATATCATAGGGAGTAGAGTTATGTATTGCATTTAAGTGGAGCATGTGCATGTTGGTAGAGAGGGACCTTTTTGTAAGGTAAGTTTTGGAGTTGTTTATCAAAATAGAAAGTTGTAGATTATTGTGTAATAATCCAAGTTCATTAAGGGGGAGAAGAGATTTTGTGGTGATATTTATGTTATTAGATAAGAGTATTAATATTATTATATTTGTAGAGATAAATTAGCAATTATGGAGAAGAGACTTTAGGGGGCAAATGGATATTTTCTATTGGTGCAAGTGTATATGTGTGTATGTGTGTATTTGTATTAGGAAGAGTGTAGAAAATTTTGTAGAGAAGAAGAAGAAGAGTGAATTTGAGAGGCTTTAGGAGATTTTGAAAATTCTCTACACATATAGGAAGGATTTTGGGGAGCTTTTGAGTATTTATTTGGTAAGCCTTGTATTTAGTTTTGATTATCTGAAGTTAGGTTTTTATGTTGTAAATTCGGGTTCTATTTTTCATTTACATCAGTCTTAGTATTTTGACCATATCTAGAGTTGTAGAGCTCTAATTTGAGCAAGGTTTGATGATCTGAAAACTTCAGAAAGTCTCCTAAAACTCTTATATTTTGAGCCAGAGCTGATTCTAGGCTAACTGGCAGGGCTCTACATTTTCTTACTCATGCTATCAACTCTGTTTTGGCCGGTTTTACTCAAAAATCTACAATTAATTCCATATATATCCAAATTAAAAAATTCTAGTTGAAATTTGAAGTAGACTCATAGGTCTAGCTTTAATAATATTTTTATAATTTTTGAACTTATGTGTGAATTATTTGAATATATTAAATCTTAAGCATGTAGTTACACCTAGTTGCATATAGTGATTTTGGTACAAGTGTCATGTTTGCTATGTGGTATTGATGTATAATTGTGTGTAGGTATTGATAAGGATATTGGAGACACTACTTACTAAGGGAGCTTTACTTTTGAAAGAGTTGAAGCACTCTTGTGTAAGTGATTATTAATAATATATATATATTGAATCTCTTGAATATAAGAACTATATTGCTATGAATGATTTGACAAGTATGTGACGTGGTATGATATATACATAATATGTATATATATATTGTGAGAATGTGGTGTTGTGTTGAATTGAATAATTGAATGAGGTATGAAATGAATATGAAAAATGTATTGCTATGAATGAATTGAGCAAGTTATTGGGATGTGATGTGAATAACATGTGATTTGTGAAGATGTTGAATTGTGATTAAATGTGGTATGAAAATGAACTATATAGATTGTGAAAATGATGAATAGTGGATTGATTGAATGTGATGTGAAGTGAGGCATGATTATTGAATATAAATTGAGCAAAATATGTGCTGAGATATGAAATGAACATGTAGATTGTGAAATGTTAAATTGTGATTGATATGATGTGAAGTGAGATATGGCTATTGAAATATGATGTGTATGAGAATGAGAATTAATTAAATGTTGGTGAGGAATATGTGTGATAGTGGGGCTGAGCCAGGCGAATAGCTCCACTGATTGTGAAATTTGGAACTAAGCCAGGCAGATAGTTCCAATAGTGGTCACATAAGAAAAAGATGAATTGTAAGATGGGCAAGCTGATCCGGGAGTATAGCTACCCGATAAATTATATATGAGGATGTGAGACTAGGACTAATTCGGGTGGATAGTCTCAGTATGTGACCACTTATGTGAAATGCGCATGTGAGGTGGTTCCGGTCGGATACCAAACTTTAATGTTGTAATACGGAAGAATGAGTTATGGTTTCATGAGAAATTATGAGTTTTGGTTTGATAACGATATGTGATTAATTGATATGAATATATGAGTTTGGAATTCATGAGATGAGATATGATTATTAATTAATATGGTTGTGATATGTATGAGTAAATGGTATACCTTGTGTATACGTTTGGTATATATTGTGTATATGTTTGGTATATGTTATGAATATGTTGGTATGTATTTTGAAAGAATTCTATATATGATTAGTACATGCTGGAATTAAGGTATGGTTCATGTTTGATCCTAATCTATAAACTCTTATTATATATATATATATATCACTCAATTAGTTCTTGAGAAGTGATATACATATTTTTATATTAGTAATCGCTTATCGAGTCGCAAGCTCACCCCTTTGCAACTATTTTTCAGGAGATAGTTAGTAAGAGTTTGACGCTTGCTTAGCTTGTGATTTTCGGAGGCCCGAGGTGTACTTGGTGAATCAGTTTCCATCCTCATTTGCCATACATCACTTGCATCTTTGGTAATGATATGTACATTTTAGGTATATGTAAGGTTGAGTTGAGGAAGTTTGTTGTAGTGTGCATATTGGTATTGAGAATGCACTATGTATGTGTATATGAGAATTTACTTATGAATCTCATGTAAGTATTTGTGAAAATGGTGTAGTATATATATATATATATATATTTTTTATTTGGTTTTCAAAAGCCATGAAGTATTATATGAGAAAACATTGTTATAGAAGCATGTTTGTGTATGTGCTTTAAAATAGGTATGTTTAAGCAGGTTTTGGGAAAAAGTAGGGTAAGGGCTATCACCAGCCATTGGTGAGCGCCAGTGACTGGCTACCACCAGTTCCCTTGGCTGCTTTCAGCCACTGGCGATCGCCTATGACTGGCGATCGCTAGTGTCCTGTTGCAAACTTTTATAATAAAAAAACTTATGCTTTTAACTCTTCAATTATTTTACTCTACTTGTATGATTGTGATGTATGATAAGTCTAGTATGTACATGACATGTATCTATATTTATTTATATGTATTATTGTTGTCCATAATTAATTTCCTTGGACACATGTTAGGGATTCGTTTGAGGCCACGTGTTGCGGGTCTCACATTTAGTGGTATCAGAGTAGGGCTTAGATTCCATCGGGACATAGAAATATATTGCATTCATGGCATATCATGCATAAGTCAGAGATGACATATAGATGTACGTTGTATATCTCTGGATGAAAGAACACCAATCACCTCTTATTAGCCCGAAAGAGTTATTTGAATCTATACATAGGAAAGTGCCTATGCATGTATTAGGTGAACCATCACAATTCCAATCATAACCTCCCCCTCCACAAGTTGCATTCTCTTATTTACCGGAGATTTGATCAAATGACGAGAACTATGAAAAAGTGATAAAGTAAGGTACAAAGGCTTTCATGGGTATTAATGATCCTGTTAGAGCAGAGAAATGGTTCCAGAATACAGAAAGAATTCTATATTTAATTAATTATACTGATTCAAAGAGAATTAGTTATGCAACATTACTGTTTAAGCTAGATATTCTAAGCTAGTAGAAGATAATACAGGAAAGTGAGAATGTAACGATGATTATGACTTGGATAGATTTTTTAAAAATATTTACAGAGAGATATATTTTGGAGGCATATGTAGACAAACAGAAAATTGAATTCTTAGAGTTAAGACAAAATGATTCATTTGTGGTTGAGTATAGGGTATAATTTGAGAGATTATCGTAGTATGCAACTGAAGAGGTCACAACTGATGAATTGAAGCAAAAAAGATTTGAGAAAGGACTGAATTTAGAGATCAGAGAGAGAGAATGGTAATCAAACTACTAACTTACTGAGATACAGACTGCAGTGTGTAAAGAAGAAACTATGAAGAAGAAGAAGCTCTAAAAGCTTAAAAAGAAGAAAAACTACTAGCAAACTTGCTATTTCAACTCAAATCAATAGCAGTCCAATCTCTAAAGGTTCTGATTTCCAACAAGCAGTTTTTAAAGGCATGGAGTAAGGAAGATTAGTTAATTAATGAAAAAAAATATGATAGAGAATTTATAAGACTTAACAGTCAAAAGGGCACCAATGAATTGTGAACAGTACATCAACTTCAATATGTAATAGTTGGGGCAGAATCCATTTGGAAAAATGTTAGGGGTCCTAAATTTAATGTATGCTATTATTGAAGTAAGCTGGGTATTCCTTCAGAGATTATCCATTGAAGAAAATTATTGAAAGATCTCAGGTAATTGAACAAAGTAGTACAAGAAAGAAAAGTTTCAAGTCAGTATTAACTTGGGCAGAGATTGAAGGAAACAGTAAGAAAAGAGGAGTTGATACTTTAACATAAATTAAATCCGATAATCAACCTCAGAGTCAAGAAAGAGCATATATTATCACTCAGTCAGAAGCTTTTGTCACATCAAATAAAAATATGGATACATTTTATTATGTTGTTTATGATACCTTTTGATTTTGAATAAACATGATCATTTATATGAGTATGTGTTATGTATACATGATGCGCTTGCATTAATAAGGACATGGTATATACATTTCAATGCCTACTGGACTGTTGTGACAATGAATTTGGTGAGGAAATTTTATTTCAAAATAGTAAAATGGTATGATTGATATACAGACTTCAATAATTATTAAATTAGGAAGAAGATTAGTATTATTTCAAGAATAGATTAAGTATGAAACTATGGTATTAATATAATTTGGCATACAAAAAAGGTAGGTTTGGATATTTTAAGACAGAGAAAGATAGAGACAGTAATTAAAAGAGAGATTGTACATGTTAGTTTGATTTCAGCCGTAATTGTATCACCTGTGATAGAAGATGGGTAAAAAGATTTATTTAGATGATATTGAGATTTAACAAAAGTTAATTCAAGGGTAATGGGAGAACTTGTAATTGAAAAATTTTCTAATTTGTGACTAAAAAGAATTATGAGATTATTCTTGGAAGTAAATTTTGAATCTATATTACTTTAAGGGTGGTATTTAGAATTGATTACACCATACAGAATAATATTAATAGAGTTAAAGAATTGAAAAAGGGCAAATTGATAGAGTGAGTCATCTACTATAGGAGTGTGTTAATTTAGCTTAACAAAGAAGATGATAGTGTATGGTTACGTGTGATGATGTGTAAATAAAAACTGTGCATATTTAGTTGGTTTCAACCCCGATTGCTTTTCATATGATTTGAAATGAGCATGATAATTATTTAACCAATATTGAGGAATCGATGCAGATTAGTTCGAGGACAATGAATGTATTTATAATTAGAGAATTTCCTAATATGTTTGAGAAGGAATACCAGAATTACTACTGCATTAAAGAGCAGAATTGAAATATAATTATTTTAAAGGCTATATCAATATTGATTATTTTGTACATATTAATGGAACTAGAAGAATTGAAAAAGATAGATTGTTAGACTGAATAATTCATCATATGGGTCATTGATTCAGCCTATAAGAGAAAAAGATGCAGGTAATTAAATAATATATCAATGAAGAATGATTATCCGTGATTGAAAAATGAAAGGGCTGCTTGATTAGTTGAGGGATGTTATAGTACTTTTGAAGATAGACTTGAGACCAAGATTTTGGCAACTTCAAGTGATTAAACACTTTATTTTTAAATTAGTATTCAAAGCTAGAAATGGATTGATTGGTACACCAGTTGCGTTTATGGCATTAATGAATAAAATTCTTCGATAGTATTTGCATCAATTGTGATTGTCTTTATTAATAATACTTCATTCATTTATCAAGCATAGAAGAACATGAAAAATATTTTGAACAGTTTTGTGGATAATAGTATGTTAAATTCAAAAAATACGAGATTAGAATAGCAAAAAATATTTTTCATGGTACATAATTATGAAGAAAATGATGGCAATATGGGTTATATTGAAGCCTCAAGACAAGAGTTGAGTTATATATTACTACCAAATAGGAGAATAACAACTTATACATCTGGACAGTTATAATTTCACGGGGTAAATTATCTGATATTTAAACTAGAGTTAGCTACTATTATTCAAGTATTAAAGATTTGAAAGTATCAGTTGTATGGGTAATAGTAGACAGATTAACCAAATCGGCTCATTTCTTACCGGTTCAAACTAGTGACTCTTTGGACAAATTAGCTTCTTTGTATATTGCAAAAATTGTTAGATTACATGGAGTTCTAGTATCCATTGTATCAGATAGAGATCCACAGCTTAAAAATTGCTTTTGGGAGAGTTTATAAAAAGCTTTAGGAACGAAATTACATTTTGGCACTGTTTTTCATCTTCAGACAGATGGGCACTCAGAGAGAACAATTCAAACACTTAAAGATATGCTCCGAGCTTGTGTGTTAGAATTTAAAAGTGTGTGGGATGAATATATTGGTTTAATAGAGTTTGCTTATAACAACCAGCATCATAATAGTATCCAGATGGCACCATATGAGGCATTATATGGAAAAAAGTGTCGTAATCCTATTTGTTGGAATAAAGAATGAATGTGTGCATTAGAAGGTCCCGAATTGATTCAAGAAATAGTTGATAAAATTCAAGTAGTGAAGAAATGTCTCAAAACAGCACAAGATCAATAGAAGAGTTATGTAGACCAACATCGAAGCGACATGGAAATTCTGAATCGAAAGGTGAAGCCATTGAGAACCAAAGAGATACCAATAGTGAAAGTGAAGTGGAGTCATCATTAATCTAGAGAAGTGATACGGGAAGTGGAAGAATAGATGATACATAAGTATCCATACTTATTTCCCAAAAATGGTTAGTGATAAATTTCAAGGATAAAATTTTTATAAGGAGGGGAGAATTGTAACACCTGTATTTTTAGATGCACTGTTCATGCATATTATTTTTATGTCATGGGAAGTAGAGTTATGGATTGCATCTAAGTAGGGCATATGCATATTGGTAGAGAGGGAACTTTTTGTAAGGTAAGTTTTGGAGTTGTTTGTCAAAATAGAAAGTTGTGGATTATTGTGTAATAATCCAAGTTCATTAAGGGGAAAAAGAAAGTTTGTGGTAATATTTATGTTATTAGATAAGAGCATTAGTATTATTATATTTGTAGAGATAAATTAGCAATTATAGAGAAGAGACTTTAGGGGAGCAAATGGATATTTTCTATTGGTGCAAGTGTATATGTGTGTATGTGTGTATTTGTGTTAGAAATAGTGTAGAGAATTTTATAGAGAAGAAGAAAAATAGCGAATTTGAGAGGTTTTGGGAGATTTTAACAATTCTTTACACATCTAGGAAGGATTTTAGAGAGTTTAAAAAGATTAATTAGCCATTTGAGTATTTATTTAGTAAGCCTTATATTTAGTTTTGGTTATTTGTAATTAGATTTTTATGTTGTAAATTCGGGTTCTGTTTTTTATTTGTATTAATCTTAGTATGTTGACCATATCTGGAGTTGTAAAGCTCTGATTTGAGTAAAGTTTGATGATCTAAAAACTTTAGAGAGTCTCCTATAACTCTTATGTTTTGAGCCAGAGCTAATTCTGCTGTTAGGACTAACTGATAGGGCTCTACATTTTCTTACTCATGCTGTCAACTCTGTTTTAGCCGGTTTTGCTCAAAAATCCACAATTAATTTCATACATATCCAAATTAAAAAATTCTAATTGGAATTTGAAGTAGACTCATAGTCTAGCTTCAGTAATATTTTCATAATTTTTGGACTTGTGTGTAAATTATTTGGATATATTGAACCTTAAGCATGTAGTTGCACCTAGTTGCATTTAGTGAGTTTGGTGCAAGTGTTATGTTTACTATGTGGTATTGATGTATAATTGTATGTAGGTATTGATAAAGATATTGGAGATACTACTCACTAGGAGAGCTTTACTTTTGAAGGAGTTGAAGCACTATTGTGTAAGTAATTATTAATAATATATATATATATATATTGAATCTTTTGAATATAAGAACTATATTGCTATGAATGATTTGACAAGTATGTGACGTAGTATGATATATACATAATATGTATATATATATTGTGAGAATGTGGTGTTGTGTTGAATTGAATGATTGAATGAGGTATGAAGTGAATATGAAAAATGTATTACTATAAATGAATTGAGCAAGTTATTGAGATGTGATATGAATAACATATAATTTATGAAGATGTTGAATTGTGATTAAATATGGTATGAAAATGAACTATATAGATTATAAAAATGATGAATGGTGGATTAATTGAATGTAATGTGAAGTGAGGCATGATTATTGAATATGAATTGAGCAAAATATGTGTTGAGATATGAAATGAATATGTGAATTGTGATTAATATGATGTGAAGTGAGATATGGCTATTGAAATTTGATGTGTATGAGAATGAGAATTGATTGAATGTTGGTGAGGAATATGTGTGATAGTGGGGTTGAGCCGGGCAGATAGCTCCACTGATTGTGAAATCTGGAACTGAGCCGGACGGATAGTTCCAGTAGTGGTCACATGAGAAAAAGATAAATTGTAAAATGGGCAAGCTGAGCCAGGCATAAAGCTACCCGATAAATTATATGTGAGGATATTAGACTGGGACTAACCGGGTGGATAGTCTCAGTATATGACCACTTGTATGAAATGCGTATGTGAGGTGGTTCCGACTGGATACCAAACTTTGATGTTGTGATATGGAAGAATAAGTTATGGTTTTATGAGAAATGATGAGTTTTAGTTTGATAATGATATATGATTAATTAATATGAATATATGAGTTTTGAATTCATAAGATGATATATAATTATTAATTGATATGGTTGTGATATGTATGAGTAAGTGGTATACCTTGTATATACGTTTGGTATATGTTGTGTATATGTTGTGAATATGTTGGTATATATTTTGAAAGAATTCTATATATGATTAGTACATGCTGGAATTGAGGTATGGTTCATGTTTGATCCTAATCTATAAACTCTTGTTATATATATATCACTTAATTAGTTTTTGAGAAGTGATATATATATTGTTATATTAGTAATTACTCATTGAGTCGCAAGCTCACCCCTTTGCAACTATTTTTCAGGAGATAGTTAGTAAGAGCTTGACGCTTGCTTAGCTTGTGATTTCCAGAGGTCCGAGGTATGCTTGGTGAATCAGTTTCCATCCTCATTTGTTATACATCACTTGTATCTTTGGTAATGATATGTACATTTTAGGTATATGTAAGGTTGAGTTGAGGAAGTTTGTTGTAGTGTGCATATTGGTATTGAGAATGCACTATGTCTGTGCATATGAGAATTTACTTGTGAATCTCATGTAAATATTTGTGAAAATGGTGGAGTATATACAACTATATATATATATATGTATGTTATTTGGTTTTGAGAAGCCATGAAGTATATATATAGCCTAATCACCACTCGATCCTATCGAAATCTTGTTTAAAGCTAGAATTAAAATTCAGTTCCTAAGGCAAGATTATTTAAATTCTAGACTAAAGAAACTAAACTACCAAACTAAATTAACAAGGATAGTGAGAAGGTAGGGGATTGTTTCACTCAATTCTTCTCCAATAATTCAATCAATGGCTCAATCAAGACATTGTAAATCCTGAGTTTTCTAAAATGGCAATTAGTCTCTCTCAAGCAAAAATCACCTAATTTATCTCTAATAATTAAAAAGAACTTTAAACAACTCTCATTGATTCAAAGCCTCAATAATTGTAAAAAATAAATCATGAAGCACACTCAAATGGAATTGAATTAAATTTAAACTATCTCTAGCCTTAAACTATTCAACAAGCATTCATAGGTCCATTAGAATTAATATCTCTTGATCATCAATTCTAACTAAACATTGTTTATAAAATAGGCACAATGAACACTTTATGCAATTATAGTGAAAGATGATGACTAAAATTGCTAGATACAAAAGAGTTCAATAAATTGAGATGTAATTGGTTTGTTAAGAAACAATATTTAATACTTGGACTAGCTTATAAATTTATCATGCTAATCACTCATGCAATTTATATCTTAAGTGTTAATTAGACTCTCTCAAGCTCTAACTAACTAACTTGCAATTAACCATCAACATCAATATGAATTGTTGTCACCCTCATTATACAACCATTGATATTCATCACAGGTCATAATCTCAATTGTAAAAGAATTAATCAATCCAATTATCTCTAATCTGAATCAATTAATTTTTATGTTCATAATCCTATTAATTTTACCATCTCTCAATGCGCAAAACTAACTAAGATCATGCTATGATTATTCGTCAACAACAAGCAAGCATTAAGCATATTGAACATAAGAGGAATTTTAATTAAAGACTGAAATTAAAAACCAAACCCAACAAGAGTCATGAATCTCAACAAAAAGAGTTTAGCCTAGCATGGCCAAAATCCTACCAATCAACAACTCAAACAAATAAAAATAAATGGTTCTAAAAAGTAAAGATAAGAGTCGAGAGAAGAAAACTAGTAAGAATTCTTCAATGGAGTTCGTCATCCTCTTCCTCTTCTCCTTCTTCCTTCTTACTTTCTGCAGCAGCCTTTTCCATGGACAGCAGCCCCTTCTCTTCTACAGCAGCTCCCATAGACAGCTCCCATGGAGGAGTAGCTCCCTTGGACAGCTCCCATAGAGCAGCTGCTCGTTCTTCTCTTCTTCAACCAGCCCCCAAAATCTGCAATAAACAACCCCTAAAAACTCCTCTTTTTTACAGCCAAATAGCCCCCTTTTTATCTCCCCTTCTCTTCCTTCACGTGGCCAACACATGCACCAAATGGGAAATAGCTGTCATTAGATTTTTACATAATTAGCACTCAAATTTGTCTTCCATGTCCATTTTATACGAATAATCTATTTATCATGAAAAACTAATCATTAAAGTACCTAAATCACCTAAATTATACACAAATGCACACTAAAATGCAACCTAAACTAATGATAATTTGTGCACAATCAAAGCATATTTGTGTATGTGCTTTAAAATATGTGTGTTTAAGCATGTTTTAGGACAGAGCAGGGGAGGGGCTGTCATTAGCCACTGGCGAGCGCCAGTGACTGGAGCCCCTTAGCTACTTTCCGCCACTAGTGATCGCCAGTGTCCTGTTACAGACTTTTATAAAAAAAAAAACTTATGCTTTTAACTTTTCAATTGTTTTACTCTACTTTTATGATTGTGATGTATGACAAGTCTACTATGTGCATGACATGTATCTATATTTATTTATATGTATTCTTATTGTCTATAATTAATTTCCTTGGACACGTGTTGGGGTTCGTTTAAGGCCATGTATTGCGGGTCTCACAACTGAGTCTCAGACAAAGAGATTAAATTATTATTGTGAATAAATTAATGGTGAAAATCTAGTGAATGAATGATAAAGAACATTAAAATGACAGAATTTTGCTTTTACAATGAGTGTGAATAATATACAAGCTTTATGTTGATCAATTCATGAATAATTAAGGAATGAATATATATATATATAGGATGAGTTGGGAAAGATGAGTTGGCCACTCAATTTATAACTGTCTTTGAGACAGTGCATGGATTCAGAGGTGCCTTTGGGGCGAATCCTTGTGGTTATATCGTATGCATATGAGACTATTGTGAATGATTCTATGATTTGGCTAGTGTGGGCCATGAAAATAAGGATTGAGATGTTATGAAAGAGTTTATTTGTATATTGTTGTCAATTCTGGGAAAAGTTACAAAATAAATCAATTATGAAATAATTGTATGAAATTATCGATTGAGAAAGATATGATTGGTAATAATAATAATACTAAATGTTCAAATGAATGAAATTCTCAACTCTCGTGACAACTGAATGAAATAAATTATTAAACAATTAAATCACGTGGTATGCTATAATAAATTATTCAAATTTTAAGAATTCTACATTATTTATAAATTGAGGAATTAAAACCTCAAGTATATTGGAATTGTTAATAGTTGCATTTTCATAAAGTTAAAGATTTAATATAATGGTTTATTTGCAGTGAGTCTCAATTTTTAAGAAAGAAAGTTATAATCTTTACTATGCTTTTATTTGCATTATTTATTAAAATATTTGAATACTTCTCATGCAATGGGTGTCTTTTATTAAATGCTTTTGTGAAAATGAAGTATTATCCCTTGAAACGTTATTTTGATAATGGTGTACACTTATAGGAATTAAACAGCTTTCAAATTATTGTTGTATTTTGGATAAAGTACAATCTAGGTTAATATATTTTATTTAAAGATACACTAGCTGCTCACAGAATAATTTCTTTTCGGAATTACTCACCATTATTTTTAAAAATATATTTTTCAGCTTAGTTAGATTATAGCTTAGCAATATGGCAGTCCAGTGGGCCACTATGGTGTACGAGGTCACCGCAGCTAAGACTTTGGTGAGGTACATAGTCTGCACGACACAAATGCTGAGCTGGTATTTAAGGTCATGGTCCTACCTATAGGAGCTGATGCACGTGTATCATCCATTCCAGATGAGCATTTCGATTGTAACACCTGCCCATTTTCATACGTATATATTGCACCTTATGCGTGTGAGATTGTAGACTTTATTTACATTAAGATTGGGTATGAATTATTGAAAAGGATTAGATTGTAAGAATAGTAGGGACTTGAATGAAGCAATTATAAGTTTAAGGATTTGTTGGGAAGAGTAGCATTTCATTAAAGATCTAGATGGATATTTGGCAATAAATATCACAAACTTTGGCTTTATCTTCTTCTCCTCTCAACGTGGCCATGCATTTTTTTTTTGTATGGGGAGCTTGTTAAAAAAATGAAGTTGCACTCATTTCTTTCAAAAGGGAACTAGGGATTTGGTAGAGAGAGAGAGTGGATTTGGCTAAGAAATTTGGAGTCTAGGCTGGAATTAGCAACCTCCTAAGTTCAAGAACATCTCTTGGTAAGTAATTGTGTTTTGATTGAGTTGTGATTTGATTTTGAGTAGTAAATTTCGTGCTCTGTTTTTCTTAAAAAATTTAGTCCTCTTGTTTTGGCTATAACTGGAGCTATAGAGCTCCGATTTAGGCGTAGTTAAATTTTCTATAAACTTCAGAGAGTCTTTTACAACTTTTATGTTTTAAGCTTTGACTGAATTCGTTGTTAGAAGGGTCAAATAGGGCTGAATATTTTAGTGCTCATTGGATGCTTTGTTTTGAGCTGAATGGATTCTAAAATCTATAATAAATTCTCTAATTATCCAAATTAAGTGATTCTAATGGAAATTGAAGTAGACACATAACCTTAGCTTTGGTAGCAATTTGGGGGTTATTGGATTTGTGTGTGTGTATGTTTAAGTCATGTTAAATTTAGAGCAATTAATTACACTTTGTGTATGTGGAATTAATTATAATGTTTGCTTGTTGGAAATTGTTATATGGTGGTGTATAGGAGCTGAAAGAGAAAGAGAAGACCCTACTCATTAGGGAAGGAGTTTTGCTTGTGAAGGAGTTGAAGCTTTAAGGTAAGTAATTGTTAATAAAATATTTACATATATTAATTCTCATGTAACTATAGTTATTTGATTGGGTTGACTCATGTATGCTATTAAGGTGACAAATTTGATGAATATATTATTATATTGATGTGTCAAAGCATGAGGAATATATATATATATATATATATATATTATTGTAGACCATTGAATGGTCAATAGAGCATTTGTGGTATGAATTGTGATGTCACCATATTGTTGGAAATGAAATGATTATTGAATTGTGATGGTGAAATACATGAGAATATTGATTGTGAGGTATGAATGGAAATATGCACTTTATGAGGAAACGTGTGTGTGTAGAGATTAAGCTCCACGATCTGAGACTGAGCTGGGCAGAGAGTCTCATATGTGGCCATTCATATGAAATATATATATATATATATATATATATATATATATATATACGTGTGAGATTTGAGAATGAGCTGGGCAGAAAGTCTCAGGAATGGCCACAGTTATATGAAAACGATAATATGTTAAAAGAAAAAGTGAGATTTGTGGAAACGTGTGTGACGTGTATTGAGAACTCCGGTCGGATAACTAACAAGCATAATCATGCATCATTGCATTATGTATGTATATATGGTGTTGAATGTTATTTATTTGATTTTACTATGAGATTGATGAATTGAGGAATGTGGTGATTGATAGGGTGTAGATATTGAGTTGTGAACACCCATTTATCTATGCTAGCACTTGTTAGATTATTTTTTATATAAATGAAGTTATGAATTGCTTGTTAAGGGTGACAAATATGATTTTAGGTTGAGAAAACAGGCTGAGACATGGGCGTGTCCCAGACCGTGTGCCTGGACACGGGTTGAGATACGGGCGTGTCTCGAGTCATGTGTGAGGATATGGTTTATTTTGAGTTTGAACATGGCCGTGTGCCGAATGGGAATTTTAACCCGAGAGCTATATGGGCGTGTACATGGCCGTATGTTAACTTGTGAAATTAGGAGTTTTGGACCAAGGGCTACACGGAATGGTATACGGGGCGTGTTCAAGGCCGTGTATCATTTTGAGGAATTGTGAATTTTAGACCGAGAGCTACACGGGTATGTACACGGGCGTGTACATGGTCATGTATAAATGTTATAATTTGACCGAAACACACACAGGCATGTTTCAAGTCGTGTATGAGGGTGTGTTTGGGGCAGAGGCGAACACGGGCTAGAATACAGCCGTGTTCCAGACCGTATAGCCCAAACTTCAGTGTTTTGATTTATATTGGATTAATTAGTTCTTAAGAAGTTTTATTTGTTGTATGTATTATCAATTGCTTATTGAGTCGCAAGCTCATTCCTTTGCAATTGTGATTTTCAGGACTCAATAGTTAGATTAGCTTGTGGCGCATTTTGTTAGAGCTTGAGGGTGACTTCTTTGGAAGCTCAGGTGGGTCAAAGCAAGCTTAGTATCAATAGCTCCATCCTCTTGAGCATTCATCATTATAGCATTAAAGTTATTTTGTAATGAAGTCATGTGTATATTTTTTACATTATGTAATATATGTATTTAAGTATTTCCAATGTATCAAACTATAATTTATATGTAAATGCTGAAATACTCAATAAAAACATTCTACCAAAGAGTCGGTAGATGCTGAAATTTCATCAAAACTTTTTTCTTGGCCACTGCCGATCATCTCTTAGATCGGCGGTGGTCAGTGGCCCCTTCTTCTTATTAGTTTTTATTTAGTTTTTTTTTTCATTCAATAAATACAGATATTTTATCTGTTTGTTTTTTGTTGAATTTTTTTGAATCTTCCTATATGGAGCTACTACTCTTTATAGGATTTGATTGCTTATCCTTTATGGAATATAATTATCTCTTAATTGTGAATTTTCTGTTAATGTTTCTGCAATTGGACTCACTTAAATACTAAAGAGTCAATTTATAGCTAATCAAAGTCATTGAGTGGAGTATACAGATCGCCGAGTTGCACATCATAAGAGCTCTGTCAATGCAATTGAGGAATAGTTTCAAAAAATTTCTTGATTTAAGTGAGATTTTAATATTGTACTTCTTAATTGTATTATTATTGATATTTTTTCTTTGTCAAAATATACTTTTGATTTTCAATCAGTGAAATATTCAATCTTTTCCATAAAAAAATAAAAACATTCTACCACAATATTGATGGCAACTAAAACACTGAAATGGTCCTTGGTTTTCAATATATGTGAATAGTGGTTAAACTAATGGCTTCCTCTCAATACCTAAATGAACACTACCACTGTCAATATTTTATATGACAGTAGAGTATAAATATGTTCATACTTACGAACACTACTTCCTTCATAGTTATTTTCACTACTTTTATTTGCTTTCTTTTACCTTAATTATTGGAGTTGTAGAGTCAATTTTTATTTTTCATTATTTTTATTCTTTTGGATTTTTTTTTTTAAATTGTATGAGCAATTGTTCTTCTCTTTAGTAGTGTGATGATGTGAATTGTATTTATATATTAATATTTATTAAATTTATATCACAATCAATAATATCAGGTTCAATTCTTTTGGTGCGTTTGGATCGGGATTGAAGGAGGATAAATGTTATTTCATGTAATGCATTAACCCCTTTAATCCTATTTGAAAAACTTTAAAATATTAAGGTTAACAATTAACTCATTTTAAGTGTATTTTTGTTAATCTAGTTGAGGATAGGTTAAAGGTATGTAAAAAATCTTTTTTATCAAAAAAACTATAAATTTTTTATTTATTTTTATGTGTATTTATAAATTACTCATCTTCTCATTTTTTTTCCTACATTAATAAAATACAAACCAAATCCTTAAAAATATATTAATTAATTTATTTTATGATATTTTTATTATTTCTATCTTTTATTTACAATTTTAATACTGTTATTGCTACTTATTTATATTTTTTTATTTTCAATTTTTTTCATGCAATTTCTTATGAGAATGTCAATGAATTGATTATATTAGTACTGATTAAATATTATTTTCACCTTTCTGAATTTAATATATGAAAAAATTTTGATATTATCTTTATTAAATTTTTTCTAATAATTTGTAATTATTTGTTATTTTAAAAATTAAAATACAAACCAAATCCTTAAAAATATATTAATTTATTTATTTTATGATATTTTTATTATTTCTATCTTTTATTTACAATTTTAATACTGTTATTGCTACTTGTTTATATTTTTTTTATTTTCAATTTTTTTCATGCAATTTCTTATGAGAATGTCAATGAATTGATTATATTAAGTACTGGTTAAATATTATTTTAACCTTTCTGAATTTAATATATGAAAAAATTTTGATATTATCTTTATTAATTTTTTTCTAATAATTTTTAATTATTTGTTATTTTAAAAATTAATTTTATTTTTTTATGAAAATTTTAATAATTATTTATTTATTTTAATTATTTTAATTATTGCATCTATATATTAATATTTTTTATAAAAAAAAATGAATTACATAACTTATGTGTTATCCTTTATTTACCAAACAAGGTTAACAACTTAACGAGTACACCTGTAAATGTTACTTCCTTAATAATTACTGTTACACCTCATTTCTTTAATCCCGATCCAAACTCACCCTTAGAGTTAATATTAAACATTAAAATATCTATTGGTTAAAGTATTCTTTTTAAGTCACTATGTAAGAGTTGTTTAATTAATATATATATATATATATATATATATATATATATATATTCGTTTATTGGGTTAGAACTTCATATTTTCATAAGTTTCTTATTTGGAGGTTCTCTATATGGATAGATATGATCAATTTAATTAATTAAATAATTTAACTAAAACTAATATTCGATTAAAAAGTATAATAATGAAAAATAATACCCTATTAAAAAAGTACAATAATAAAATTAAAACTCTATCAAAAAAAAGTACAATAAAATAAATATATCCAAAAGTTTAGATTAATTAATTTAAATTTATATATTTTATTTTATTATATTTAATTAGTATTTTGCCAAAACTAGAAGTCTAAATGTACTTTTAAATAAAATCTACTTATATAGCTCTACAAGGAAAAGGTAAAAATATATGATTTATCGTTATGTTTTTCAAATTTAAATATATATATATATATATATATATTGTTGACCTCAAGGTTACAACCTTTTGATTTTGACTATGACAATAGTTGATAAATATTTATGCACTAATGAAATATTTGCAAGTGATATTTTTAGAAGGGATTAACAAATAAAAGTTCAAGACTTTATTGCAACAAGTCCAATTTTGATGATGAAGCCCAAGCAAACCCATGCAAGGAGACATTGAAGCCCATGAAGAAAGAAGAATGACATTTTGGTAATTTAGGAAATCATGTGAGGGTAAAGAAGAGAGAGAAATTATTTCTTGAAAGCCAAAAATTATTTCTATTCAAAAATTGCAAAAACTATTTTTGAGAAAATTTTTGGTTTCAAATAATTCCATTTTGAGCTTTGTTGAAAGTTGGCATACAAAAGAACAAAATTGCTTTTTGGTAGAACAAAATTGCTTTTTGGTATATCAAGAAAGCTTTTGCACCAAAATGGAAATGTCCTACATGTTAATTTTGAAAGCAACCTTTTGCCAGCCTATTTTTAAAAAGTTGACTCTGATCTTTTCAGAGGTCTGCTGCAGAAAAGCTTATCTCTTATCTGAAGCCGATTTTATCCTGAACCAAGCACATGTCTTCAAATGATTGCTTTTTATATGGATTACAGCAACAACACTTCTTTTGATTTTTGAAAAATAGGGCAAACTCACCTTTTGAAGACACCTATAAATTCATCTCTTTCAAAAATCTTTGTGTGTGTGTTGTGATTGTGGTTGTTGCTTTTCTTGCTTGTTGTTTTTAGAGAGAACTTGAAAATTGCTTTTGTGCTTCCTGGAGTAATCATCTCTCTTCAAAACCCATAGATCTTCAATTGTGTAACCATGTCTTTGTGAGAGACACAAACACACACCAACCTCAAACTACTGCGGTTAGCTTAAGAGGCACCATTGAGAGGAATGAGTGCATAGTTGCTGGAGCTAGCTAAAACCAGTGCTTGTATGCAGTTGCTGGAGCTGTTGGAAAAACCAGAAGAGGAACAGTTGCTAGAGCTGTTGAAAAAAACCAGAAAGGGAATAGTTGCTGGAGCTAACAAAACCAGGCAGCAGCTTAGGAAATGGTAGTACTAAGGCTGTAAAAGGTTTGTCTCTTACCTTTGAAAAGAGATAGCATATAGTGTGAAAATCTCAGGGATATTTCCTTGGGGAATGGATGTAAGGAAGAGGTACCGAACCACGATAAAACTCTTGTGTTGTGTTGCTCTCTCTCTTGATTTTATTTGTGATGATTGTGATGCTCAATAATCTAGTTTATTATGTTTTAAAGTCATTTAGCTCGAGTCAAAGCTAAGTTTTTCAATTATCATCTTGCGTTCAACTTCGAGTTAGTACACTCTTTTTAGCTCTCGGATTTCTCTGTACCAGCTTATCAAAGTTACCTTAATTTCCAGCAAAAGTTTTTAAACCTCAATTCCTCCCCCCCCCCTGAGCAGCCTCTAGGACCTAACATATATATATATATATATATATATATATATAAAATTATGAGCCTTAAAATCATTAAGCCCAAATCTTACCACATGTCATTCCTCTTTATTCAGTATTCACCTCTAAAAGCATATGTGTTAAATTCTAAAAATTCATAACATTTTCTTAAAAAATATATATAAAATATTTAATTAATTACTTATTTAAAATAAACTCCTATTTAGTTATTAGTTATTTAATTAATTACTTATTTAAAATAAACTTCTATTTAGTTAATTACTTATTTAAATTAAACTTCTTTTAGCCTAAAACTCTATTTAGTATCAATCATCATAAAACTACTAATATTAGGCACTCACAAGTCACATCGTTCTTCAAATTCAAATTCATTAATTCCTACAACTTTTTTCTCGCTCTTCATCATCTATTTTTTTCTTCTGCTAACTTTTGTTAATGACTCAAAGAGCAATTTATGATTATTTATCTGGTACAATTATATATTCATTTAATATCTAAATATATTATTCTATAAATATCCACGCAACGTGCAGGTTTACAACTAGTTTTAGATAATTTATGTGGGTTCTGATAAATTAATTAGTTAGTTAAATATATAAAAAAAGTTAAAACTAAAACTCCATTAAAAAAATCTTATATTATTATATTTAGTTAGTCTTTTATCAAAGGTAGAAGTCTAAATATATTTTGGAAAATTTATTATCTTTACAAATTATCAATTTAAGATTGTTTCTTTATTTATAAGTGATACTATTCGGTTAGTTACTAATATCTTTTTGTGAAAAAATTATAATTATTTAATTTAGAAATAACTTTATAATTTAAAATAAATTTATCTAATACTTAAAAATTAATCTAAATATATAAGATATATTTTTTATTTTGAATTAAAAATAAGATGAACTTATTTTTATTATATACATACACACATGGTTCAAACACAACTAATAAAAGAGACATGGTTCAGATAGTGGCAATATATTTTGTCGATTCTCCGCGTATTTAATTAAAAGTAACAAGAAATATTATTGCAATTTTTCAAATTAATCCAAAAGAAGAAGTATTAGATAGCACTTATGCAGCATACTTAACATTAAAAAACTTTGTTAAAAAAAAACTGCTTTATGCTGTACCTGAGCTTTATATTATGTTATTAGATATATATAATTATTAATTACTGTCTGAATTTATCAAATTTAATTAGCATTTTCTGATTTATAATTTTATATTCTTGTATAGTAATGTAAGTAGAATTACTTTTTTATTTAGTCGAAAATATAATTTATAATATATATATTATTTTGATTAAAATAAAATATAAAATATGTTCATAAAAATAATAAAATTGAGATTGCGTATAATTTTAGTTTTAAATTAGTGGATATATCATCAAATCGTTTCAATAATTAAGATGGTAGCTAGTATGAAATATCCAACTAACTAAAAGGTTTAATCAGCCAAATGACCCTTTGATTGATAAGCTGCTTGCATGCACGCTCGTCCCGCTCTCTTCCAAAAATCTGCAGCCTCAAATTCAATAGCATCGCAATCCAGTAATTGATGTTTACTGACATTGTAACTAATAATGTCATAGTACATGTGCAACTCAGCTCCTCCCGCAAGACAACAGTCGAGTTAACTCTCATTCTGCTATTGTTCAATCGATAAAGAACTTACTGAGGCAATAATGGAGGGTTCGGATTAATCATATATATAGAGAAGCTAATTGTGTAGCAGATTTCATGGGGTCGGAGGCAGCGAAGGTTAGTTGTCATAGACTTCAACATCAGCCTGCTAACCTGAGAAGGTGGTTGGAACACGATATTCGAGGTATTAGTTACAGTAGAATGGTGGCTTTGTAATGTTTATCTTGTTTTTTTTTTAAGGCTTTTAGCCTCGTTTCTTCACCCAAAATAATAATAATAATAATAATGTCATAGTAGCTAGCATACTACACTCATTTAAATAAAAATGTACGAGTGTGTTAGAGGAGTTAAAACTATAATTAATGAATATATATATGTTGTTCTACTTCTGAGTAGACAAATTGTACAAGTTAAGAAGAGATCAAATTTGATTTGGATTCTAAAATTTCTTTTAACAGTTTATTTGGATTTTATGAGAGGTTGTGCAAATGTACAGTGATTGTGAAGTTGATACTCAAAGCTTGATTGTAAATTAGAGATTGACGGAAAATGAAAGCCAAAGCAATAATTGTTTATAAGAATATAAATAATTGTTATAAGTCAGGAAGAACTGAATTAGTTAAATATAATATATTTTAAGGAAGATGAGAGTGTCTCGGTCTGAGACAGTCTCGGACCGAGATAATTATCACTTTGGTCCCCCCATTTTATAGGGGCAGATTATTTGGGAGATTAAAAAGGTAAATTTCATATAAAATTATCTTTTTGCTCTTAAAAAAAATTTACCTTCTTTTATACTACGAGGGACAAAATGGTAAAAATGATTAGTGTCTCGCGTCTCGCGCCAAGACACCAATCATTTCCGATATTTTAAATACCAGTAGTTTAAATTAAAAAAAATGATGCATTAATTGAACTTGATAAGAAAAATAAATGTTGGAATTAAAATAAATATGATTGATGTAAAACAAAAAAGATTTAAAAACAATTGATTACTGTTACTTAAATGAAACTTACAATTTTTTGGAAATGAAATTGACAAGAATTAAAATATTGAAAGAGCTAATTATTAAATGCTTGTAATCGTTGTTGTTATTTCACTGTTGGGTTTTTATGATGTATCTTTTTTAGCTTATATACTTATTAACAGTACAACTTTTTCAGCTGCCCATTTTCAAAAATACCTCCACTTTCTCTTTCACTTATTTATCCATTTGACTGTAGAAGAAAACTACTACACTTTTTTATTAGTTCTACCACAAAATCACGACTTTTTATTATGTTTTGGATACTTACAAGATTTTAATTTCATATTATGCATAATTGAATAACCAATTTTGTTCTCTGCTTCAATTATTTCTGATCAACTTTTTTTTTTTCACATTCTCTATTATTTGGGTCGTCCAAAAAAATAGAGTATAAATAAAGACTAATTTTATCTTTTAAATTATATAAAAATTAATTTCACAAATTAATAATTATAAAATTCAAATAATATATCTTACGATACTTTGGAAAAAGAAGTTGTCACTAGTGTTTATTATCTACCTGACCTTTTTCTTTTTAGCTGCTCTAGCTGGCTAGTTTGCTGTTTTTGTGAAGCTCTTTTTACGATACTTTAAAAATTTAATATGAATGTATTATAAGGTTGATCAAATATTCATGTTAAGGATATATTATTTACATACGCAGTGTGATTATATAAGCATAAGAGTTTTATAAAATATATATATATATAAGCATAAGAGCAAAAACTTTTGTGTGCTATCATGGCCCAAATATTTACTTTATATGAACAATAATTTGTACATAATGTAAAAGGCCCAGATCTGTTCATCTCATTTAGAGTTCAATAAGACGTTATTGTTAAGGGTAAATTACCCCTCTATTTTATCATATTATACTACTTTATCCCTAATATTTTAAAAATATATTTTTTCACCCTTTTATTTTATAATATTATACTATTTTATTATTCCGTCAGCTTTTTTGTTAAAATTTATGTTAACTAATGTAAAATTATCAAAATAATCTTTAATATTGAATATAATTACTATTTACTTCTTCTGTTTACCTCTATTATACTATTTACCCCTTAATATTGAAAGTTATATTTTTCAGTATAATACTAATTTTTATCAATATTTATATTAAAATTCTTATTAATTAATTATAAAATTATAATTATACTATTTAATAAAATAAAAAATTCATAATTTTAACTTTAATTATTAATTAATTATTTTTAGTTTTAAATATCTCTATTTAAATATTAACTTAAAATATTTATGTTTCATAAAAAAAATTAGTTGAATTGTTAATTTAAACTATTAGGTTTATTAATTAAATCAATTAAAATCATTTTTATTTTATTATTGAACCACCTTTTACATTAAATGTTATTTTAGATATTTATGCATATTTAACAATAATTTTAATAAAAAATTTTGATAAAAAGAGTAAAAATATAATAGTGCGAAATATGTATTTTAAATTTCAGGGGGCAAGTAGTATAATAAGATAAATCAGAGGGGGCAAACAATAATTATTTTTAATTAATTTATATTCCACTGGAGGGTATAATTATTATTTCATATCAACTAACGGTAATTTTAACAAAAATATTAACAGAATGAGGAAATAATATAATATTACAAAAAGAAATGATGAACAAATATATTTTTAAAATATTATGGATGAAGTAGTGCAATATAGTAAAATAGAGGAGGTAAATAGCAATTAACCCAATTATTATTTGCGTAGGCCTAGATCACCATAAAGAAATGGAAAAAACCATCTTAACGTCCCTGAACTTTTCCATTTTCGCTCCGTTAGTTCCTAAAGAAAATTTTCCCTCAATTGAGTCCTTGAACTTTTATTTTTGTAACTTTTACATCCTTATAATGACGGTTGACGCGCGTGGGTTTCAAACGCCGTTAAACGCGAGTATTTAATGAATAACGTGAGGAAAAATCATCTTAAGGTCCCTGAATTTTTCAATTTTCGCTCCGTTAGTCCCTAATAAAAATGTGACCTTTAATTGAGTCCCTAAACTTTTATTTCTGTAACTTTAGTATCCTTACGTTAACGTCTGTCTAAATTGAATAGAATTTTTGTTAAAAAATTTTCCACATCAAATGAAATTATATATTAATATTAATTAATTATGGATATTTTTCTTATTAAATTTAAATCTCATTGTAGACATGCAAATTTTCATAAATTATTTTTAGACCAATAAAATATTTTTGGTTTATTAAATAATTTAATTAGGCTAATTGCATATTTTAGTCTAATAAATTTATAAAGATTTTTGGACCAATCAAATATTTTGGTTTATTATCTTAATTAAATTATTTTAATGATCAATCAAATTATTTCAAACATGTCATTAAGATAATGATAAATAGATAATAATTAAAATTA
>CATIWO010576907.1:0-12146 GCA_949673435.1 Macaranga tanarius | reverse complement strand
ATCACTTAACAACCAATAGAATAATAATACTCTAATAAATATCACCAATATAATAATAATAATAACAATAATAAAACTAGATAATTATAACCAAATATCTCCACTATATCCTTTCTCCTCTTTAATGAAATGGAATTATTGTACAATAGCCTACAACTTCCTGTTGTGACAATTCACTTCCAACTTATCTTACAATCTAGTCCCTCTCTACAACACATGTACAATCTCATACTCAAATGAAGTCCACCATCTCATACACATAAAATGCAATGTATACATCATAAATACGTATGAAAAAGGACGGGTGTTACATTTCTCCCCTCTTTAGAGAAATTTCATCTCCGAAATTAATTACTCACCAACTTTCGGAATCAAATACAGGTATTTCTACTTCACCTCCCAATCCAAAATCTCTATTGGTTCCTCTACATAAGTCAGCTTCTCAAAAATTTCATTAGATTCAGTTTTTCATGTTTGCCAAATCTCAAAATTCCCTTCCATAATGATTCTTTCAAGAAAACATTCTCTCTAACATTATACTCCATTTCCCGATGATGTCTATCCGCATAACTTTTCTGACGATGTTGGTTGCTTTTAAACATTTCTTTACCACTTGGACTTTTTCTACAGTTTCTTGTACTAAATTCGGTCCTTCTATTTGTCTCAAGCCTTCCATATCTCAATAAATCAGACTTCTACATTTCCTTACTTCATATGGTGCCTTTACAATGCTAGAGTGAAAATTATTATTGTAGTCAATTTCTAGCAATGACAAATGATTATCTTAATTCCTTTTGAACTCTATAGTTCAAACTCTCATTATATCTTCTAATGTCTGAATCATTTTCTCCGTTTGCCCATCTATTTACGGATAAAAAGCAGTACTAAAATTTAATTTAGTACCAAAAGCCTCATATAAACTCTCCTAAAGGTGAGATGTAAACTGTGGATCTCTGTCTGGTACAATAGATACTGAAACTCCATGTAATCTAATAATTTCTTTCACATATTCTCTAGCCAAACACGCAAGTGAATTACCCCATCTGATAGGTAAAAAGTGAGCTGACTTAGTTAATCGATCAATGATTTCCCATATGTTATCATTCTTTCTCGGAGTTCTCGGTGATCCATACACAAAATCCATCATTATTCTTTCCTATTTCCATACCGGAACTGACAATGGTCTCAACTTTCTAGCTGGAGTCTGGTATTCTACTTTGACCTATTGACGTCTTAAACATTTTGAAACATAGGCTGCCACATCTTTCTTCATTTAAAGCCACCAATAATGAGGTTGTAAGGTATTGTACTTTTTTATCATTCCTGGGTGCTTAGCATATAGAGCAATATGTGTCTCCTCTAAAATTTCTCGGTGTAGATTATCAACATCAGGTACACAAATACGAGATCTCATTATCAAAGTATCATTTTGAATATTAAACTCTTTATCTTCCCCTTATTTTACTTTTTCAATCTTTTCAAATAATTGGTATCCTTACTTTATGCTTCTTTAATTCTGTTATGCAATATTGATCTAGCTCATAAAATAGCAATCAACACTCTATTTTCTTACAATTTCAATTTCATATTCATTGCTCGCAACTGAACTAAATAAGAGAATGGAAAGACATGTAAATGAGCTACTCTGCTTCTTGTATTCCTTCTTAAAGTATCAGCTACTATATTTGCTTTTCCTGGATAATACTTAATTGTGCAGTCATAATCCTTCAACAATTCTAGTCATCACCTTTGTCTCATGTTTACCTCTTTCTGGCTTAATAAGTACTTTAGTCTCTTATGATTAATTGCATTAACACACATCCTAAACCCTGATGAGAAGCATCACTGTAAACTACAAATCCTCTATTTCATATAGAAATTACTAGTACTGGAGCAGTTGTCAACTTAGTTTTCAATTCATCAAAACTCTTTTGACATGCTTCAGACTATTCAAATGTAACATTTTTTTGAAGTAAATTTGTCAAAGGGCTGGCTATCAGTGAAAATCCCTCAACAAATTGACAATAGTACCCAGCTAATCTTAAGAAACTTCAAACTTCTGCAACATTCTCGGGAGTTTCATAATTCACCACTGCTGCTATTTTCTTTGGATCCATCTCTATGCTCCGTCTAGAAACCACATGATCTAGCCAACACTCACATTTACTCAATTTAGCATATAGCTATGTTTCCCTCAAGGTTTGTAGCACAGTTCTCAAATATTTTTCATGTTCTTCTTTGTCTCTTGAATATACAAGTATGTCATCAATAAACACAATCATAAATTTGTCTAAGTAGGGCTGAAACACCTTGTTCATAAGAGTCATAAATGCAACTAGTGCATTAGTTAAACCAAACGACATCACTAAAATTTCATGGTACCTGTACCTGGTTCAAAAAACAATCTTCGATACATTTGGGTCTGAAATTTTAAGCTGATAGTAGTCTAATTTCAAATCAATCTTTGAAAACACCTAAGCCCCCTGCAATTGATCAAACAAATCATCTATTATGGGCAAAGGATATTTATTCTTCATGGTGACCCAGTTCAACTGCCTAATATCAATACACAATCATATTGCCTTATTCTTTTTCATAAAGAACACTGGAGCACCCCAAGTTGTCACATTGGGCTTAATAAATCCCTTATCAAGTAGTTCCTGTAACTGAGTTTTTAATTCTTTTAATTCAACTGGTACCATCCTATAAAGTGAAATAGATATTGGTACTACTCCCGGAATAAGTTCAATTATGAATTCTACTTCTCTATCAAGTGGTAAACCCGATAAATCATCTAGAAACACATCTGGAAATTCATCTACCATTGGGATATTCTCAATTGTACTAATTGTAATTATGGTATCTACCATGTATACTAGATTTGCTTCACAACTGCTTAACCATTCAAAAATCTTTCACAGCTTATATTAAACATGCAGACATAATTTGTCTTTTCTTTATAATCATAACCCTCAGTTGATTCAAAGATTCTAAAATAACCTCCTTAGTAAAACAATTTACTATGGCATAATGTTTAGTCAACCAATCCATACCCAATATCACATTAAATTCATAGTGGCAACAATAATTAATCAGCTCTCAACTCTAACTTATCAATGCAACTCAAACAGACAACCTACACTGTTTATAACCATTATTTCTCCCAAGGGAGTACCCACATTTAATTCAAAACCCAATGGTTTATGTTTATTACAAATTTTAGGTGCCATGATCCATAATATAAATGAATGTATGGAGCCAGGATCAATTAAAACTTAAGCTTCTAAATCATGGACAAGAATTTTACCAGTGACAACTTATGGGGCATCAACAGCTTCTTGTTTAGTCATAGCAAACACTCTAACCTATGCCTGAGGTCTAGAACTCTGACTTTCTAATTTGCTCATACCTCTGTTAGTTGCAAATATTCTACCTCTACCTTTGTCTCTACCTAATGTTGCTCCAACTCCACTTGTTAAAACTCCCGCTGTAGATTTTGATATAGCCCTGCCTCCACTACCTTCTATCATACTACTCCTCTCAGGACAATTTCTGTATATATGATCAAAAGATCTATAAAAGTAACATGCACCAGTAAGTCTCCTGTACTCACTACCATATTATTTCCCACAATGCACACATATAGGTCGATGTGCTATAACCTGACTTTGACCTCTACTTAAATAAGATGGAACTCCAGATTCCCTTCCTCTGAAATTAGAATAACTATCCCGAGAGTTAACCTGTGGTGGCATATATCCCCCTCGTCTGTCTTGATTTCTACTAAGATCTCCTATAATTTCACTTAGTCCCCTTATTGCTCTTTGTTCAGTTCCTTCTTTTGCTAATCTTTCAGCTCTAATTGTAGCTGCTCTTAACTTAGTGTAACTCTCAAAATCTGTAGTTGTGATCCTATTTCTGATTTCATATTTTAGTCCCTTTTTAAATATTTAGCATTTGTCTCTATCAGTAGCTATCAGAGATGAAGCATAATGGGATAATTGATTAAATTTACTTCATAATCTGCTATTGTCATTGCCCTTTATTTCATGTTTAAAAACTCCCTTCTTTTATTATCTTTATATGCTTATGGGATATAGTTATTAATGAACTCACAAAGAAAATCATCCCATATTAACACTAGAGGCTGAATATCATTCCCTAGAATAGTTTTCCCACCATTCATAAACATCTCCTTATAACAGTAATACTGCGTAATCAAATTTTTCTTATGGTGTGCACTTCATCAAATTAAGAACCCTCTGTGTCCTTTTCAATCAAGTTTTTAGATTATAGAATCTGTAGTGTCATGGAAATCAAATGCACCCTACTTTTTCATTCCTCATAACCTCATCCACAGTGTTATCCATTGGTTATTGACCCATTGTTCTCATCATCTGAACAAACTCCAGTGTAAAAGGATATGTAGCTGGAGGAGGGACTTGGGGTTGAGATTGTTCTAACTCTCCTAAGGCATGCACAGGTGTTTGCCTATAAACTGACTTAGATGACTCTTCGGGGTCAATGTGAGGCACTTGGTGTTCATCCATCCTAAGATATGCAACGCACATCAACTACATGTTTTCTCAAACTTATGCATGATATGTCATGTATACATCATGCTTCATGTCCCGAGTAAATCTAATCCCCGCTCTGATACCACTTAATGTAATACCCTCTAGGTGCCACAAACAAATGTCCAAACAACAAATAACCACATGGCATAAGAAAATTTTTCTAATAAAAGATATGCATTTTTATACAAAAACTCTTATTATATATACGTTGTACACTTAATACATACATAACTTTATATCAAAATAGATTCATGATTTAATATAAAATGTCCTAGTGCTAAAATGATCAATGTTCATATGGATGGAGATGTCGACACCAAGCCAGCCTTTTTAACCCACCTGAGCTCACAACTAAACTCACTTCAAGCTTTTAATCAACAAGCCTCAAGCTAGGCTATCTATCAAAGCTTGAAAACCACAATTGTAAAGGAATGAGCTTGCTACTCAATAAGCAATTATTAAGATAAGCATACATATAGTTCTCCTCAAGAACTAATTAAGAAAAATATATGTATAATTTGCTACACGCCAAACTTTTAGTAAATAGCAAAGTCATTAAGCTAATAACAGGTTTAAAGTACACAGGAGTGCATTGGAATAAAGTTCGGTACTCAAAATTTCAAAAGAAGCTAACTAATGAAATTCAGGAGGTGTGCCAACTTGGGCTGGCGTACCAAGTCGTGACAGCCACCTCCGGTGCCGACTCAGCCCTCGGTGCCGAGTCATTCCTTGAGTTATGCCGACTCGCCCGTGATGGTGTCGACTCAAGTTGGTGTGATGAGTCAGCACAGAGGCCGGGCATGTTGAGTTGCACTCAACTCAGCACGGTGTGCCGAGTCAGCATGTCTTCTAGGAATTTCTTCCTTGCACAAAGATTTCTCTCACACAGCCATGTCGAAAACCTTATGGCCGTGTTCAATAACCTATAAATCAAATTGCCCAATATTCCAAATACTTCACAACCATCTAATTTACCACAACAAGATATCCAAACACCAAACATCGATTGTTGGTGTCACTATACTTCAATTACACTATTCCAAGCAAATCTCAATCATAATTCTCACATTCAATTCACATTCAATATATGTGTAAATATAATGCAGCAATGTATGATTATGCTAGTATTTGGCCGGAGTTCTCAACACATATCACACACGTTTCACACAAAGCTCACTTTTTCTTTTTGTCATAATATTTTATATAATGGCCATCTCTGAGACTCTCTGCCAAGTTCAGTCTCAGGATCTCACACGTTATATATATCTCATATTAATGGCCACATCTGAGACTCTTTGCCCAGCTCAGTCTCAATTTCATTTTTAGTGGAGGTTATCTGCCCAACTCAGTCTTTACACTCACACGTTTTCCTCACATCATGCTATATATATATATTTCAATCATTCTCACAACATATCAAAATGCATATGTACAATTATATCATCACAATTTAACATCCCTTTTTCATTTTTCATCATTTCCATTTTTCACAGTGAATCACAATTTACCTTTCTCATAAGTAATGCATATCAATTCATACCACATCAAGTGGCTTGCACTCATAGGTGCCAATGTTCATAATCCATCACTATATGAGCTTAATCAACTATTCACTGGTCTCACAACCATATTTATACATATATTCATCATGCTTTCTCACAACAATATATTCATTATTACATATATTCATCATGCTTTCTCATAACAATATATTCATCATTCTTGCCACTTAAATGGCATACACAAATTAATATAGTTAAATAATTATAGTTACTTGAAAATCGATACATGTAAGCATTATATTAACAATTACTTATCAACAAGCTTCAACTCCTTCTCAAGGAAAAGTTCCCCCTATAGTAGGGTCTTCACTAGCTCTACCACTTCCTATACACAATTATATACCAAAATTCAATAATCAAACATAGCAATTCACCCTAAACTCACAAATTGTAACTAAATGCTTAAAATTTAATATAACCTAAATGTACACACATAAGTCCAAAAACCCCTATATTGCTATTGAAGCTAAGGTTCTAAGTCTTCTTCCAATTCCAATTGGAATCACTAATTCTTGCATGCATGGAATTCATTATAGATTTTTGACTAAAATCAGGTAAAACAGGACTGAAAACAAGAGCAAGACAATGTCGAGCCCTGCCAGACAATCTTAACAGCAAAATTAGCTCAAGATCAAAACACAAAATTGTAGAGGACTCTCTAAATTTTTTAGGAAGTCTAACCTTGCTCAAATCAAAGCTCTATAGCTCAAGTTATTGCTAAAATAATAGGACTAAAAAATATAGCAAACATACCCGAATTTCTCCAAAATCATAACTCAACCAAAATCAATTAAAAATACAATTAAGCTTACCAATTAGGACTCCAATGCATAAAAGACCCTCCAAAGCTTCCTAAAGTAATTGCTTACTAGCTTGATCAAGATCAAAAGCTCTCCAAAATTTATCAAGAGACTCACTCCTCTTCTTCCTCTCTAATCTCTACACAACTCTACCCACAAATACACATACATATAATTAAATATACACATAAACACTTAAACCAATAAAAAAACTACCAAGTATACTCCTTAAAGTCTCCTCCTCATTTAATATTCACCCATAATAATTAATACATATTTATCACATAAATAACAAATATAATAATACTTAATAATATAACAAAATATCAATAATAACTCTTAATAAAATATGTACATATATCACTTAACAACTAATAGAATAATAATACTCTAATAAATATCACCAATATAATAATAATAATAACAATAATAAAACTAGATAATTATAACCAAATATCTCCACTATATCCTTTCTCCTCCTTAATAAAATGGAATTATTGCACAACAGCCCACAACTTTCTATTGTGACAATTCACTCCCAACTTATCTTACAATCTAGTTCCTCTCTACAATACATGCACAATCTCATACTCAAATGAAGTCCACCATCTTATACACATAAAATACAATACATACGTCATATGAAAAATGATGGGTGTTACACACAAGGTGTATAATTTTCATTATAAAACTTTACTCATTACTTCAGGAATTTTGCTTATGATTGAAATGAATTTATTGATGGTTATAATTGCTTAAACCACTGTATTATTTTAAAGAATTAGCTATGTCAAAAGTTATTTTGTAAACATGTATTTAGATGGTGCTTTGGAGAGCAATTATATTTATTTCAAATCTTATGAGTTGTTCTAGAGCAAGGTTAGGAGCAAGAAGGTGGTTGGTGTTCATGTAATTACTTGGCAATGTTATCACTAATTGTTGCTCTAATTTTTAATAAACTAGGTTTGAGCATGCCAGAGAAAGTTTCTTCCTTAATAAGCAATTGCAAACTAACTTCTTTTTAGATGACTATGAATCCTCGAATATTTTTATCACAATTTGTTTAAATTCCAAACGAGTTTTGTACTTTTGATAAAAGCTAATATCAAGAAAGTTTTATAGAACAAATAATTTATAATAAAGGTAATTTTGTATCAAAGATAAATAGGAATACTTAGAGAAATAAACAAGAACTAAATTAAAAAATAAAAGAGAAATGCACTTAAACTAGAAGTTTGGCTATTGATAATTTGCATAGAGTAGTTGTCTGATCATTGATTTTTTTTGGTGATTGGCTAATTATCCCACGATGACCAATTTCTTTATGCTTTTATAATAAATCCTTTATTAACTCTATAATAATTCTTGAAAATCATTTGCCTTCCGTTTCTTTAATAATTCTTTTATTAATTATGCCTCCCTTCTATTTTTCCTTCAACAAAAAGAGGTTACTCGACAGTTATGTTTTTCCTCCAGAGTGTTCCCTTAAATTAATGGGTTCTTTACATATTTACTGTAACACACCTCTCCAACATTAATCCACTAATACACAATTATAACCAATATTCTTAAAATAATTCTGATAATTAATTTAACTTTTGAATATCCAATCAAAATACATATAAAGAGATCTTAAAGTTTAATACATTCCCTTAATGGGATATGGAAAACCTGTACAAATTTAAACCTCAATATTTAGTAACTCTGCCAGTGAAATCACCATATTTGAATAACTTGGTAATACTACTTATATAATTGCATTCTCACATTTTGAATGTCATCCAACATCATTTATATCATATATCCATAAATTAACAATTCTATATGGCAAGATAATAACTTAATATCAATACTAAATAAACATATATATAACATCAAGCACTTAAGTGTTAACCATCCATCATAGCATGTATATATACATCACCAAAATATATAGAAAGAGTACGAGATGCTAAAATAAATAATACAACAGTATATAATCATTTGCCCTAGCATATATCTCTCAGGTGCCATTGATCTCAGTCCGGAAGATGATGATGGTAGTAGAAGCAGCACGTCCAAGCCTAAACCCTAATAAAATGCATCTAGCCCAATGGCTTAAAAATAAACTCTTATATCAAGCACTAGAGGGTATAGAGATGGCTATAAGTAAAAAGCCAAAAAGATGCATCAGGAAGACTGCATCACACCCAAGTGAGGGTGATGTGGACATCCAGCGATGTGGCATAGTAGACTCAGAAAACGGTTCAGACATTATCAAAGTGCTCTTCTCGCACGGATGATGCTCATGCATCAGCTCCAATGGGCAAAACTGTAACTCTAAATACCAGCTCTGCATCTGTATCATGGCATACTATATATCTCACCAGAGTCTCAGCAGCTATCACCTCATACACCATAGTGGCTCAATGGACTACCATACTTCTATGCTATAATCTATCTAAGCTGAAAAATATATTTTTAAAATAATGGTGAGTAATTCTGAAAAGAAATTACTCAGTGAGCAGCTAGTATATCTTTAAATGGAAAACATTTATTCAAATTGCACTTTATCCAAAATGCAGCAATAATTTGAAAGCTGTTCAATTCTTAAAAATGCCCACATATATCAAATATAATTCACAGAATAATATTTCATTTTCCCAAAAATCTTAGATAAAAGAATCCACTATCAGGAAAATAAATTAAATATTTTCATAATCAATGCAAATAAAAGCATGATAAAATTATAGATTTCTTTCTCAAATTTCGAGACTCAATGCAAATAAACCATTACGTTAAATTTATAATTTCTAGGAAATATGACTATTAATAACCACTAACACACTTGAGGTCTTAATTCCTCAATATATAAAATAATACAGAATTCCATATAATTGAACAATTTATTATACCACCCATTGTATCATACCATATGATTTAATCGTTTAATAACTTATTTCATTCAGTTGCCACAAGAGTTGAGAATTTTATTCACTCGAACCTTTAGTATTATTATTCTTATCAATCATATCTTTCTTAATCGATAATTTTATACAATTATTCCATAATTGATTAATAACTCTCTCATAACCTTTTTCCAGATTTGACAATAATATACAAATAACTATCTCATAACATCTCAACTCTTATTTCTATGGCCCATACTAGCCAAATCATAGAATCATTCATAATAGTTTCGTATGTATACTGTTCAACCGCAAGGATTCACCCCAAAGGTACCTCTGAATCCTTGCGCTGTCCTAAAGACAGTTGTAAATTGAGTGGCCAACTCATCACACACACACACACACACACACACACACACACACATATATATATATCCCACCCTTATGTATTTATATGCTAATCAACATAATAATTATGAAATCTTAATATTAATTATAAAGGTGTACTTAATCATTCCGATGTTCTTAGATTTATTATTCACCTTTGTTGTAAGGATATAACCATATCGATTTGATGTTCTTTAATATTCAATTTCTAGACTTTCACCGTTAATTTATTCATAATTATAATTCAGTCTCTTTGTCTGAGACTTAGCAATATATGGTATTCATATGTCTTATAAGTTATTTAGTTCAAATATTATAACATGAACAATACTAAAGAATACCCATTATTTTCTAGCATCTCGATTGATCTAGTATGTTATTCTAGGGTTCGGTTCAAGTCCATCCTTCAATTTAATAAAAAATAGTCGAAATAAAGTGAGATTCAGGTTGCAGAGGTGCCTCCTCTGCATAGGGGCGCCGCCCTTATGGTGTAGAGGCATTGACAGATTGGCACAGAGGCGTCAACTCTAACAGAGTTCGTTGCCCTTGCAGGAGGCGTCGCCTTCCTTCCTCTGAGGTGATCAGATCAATCTAGACAACTTAACAAAATGTAGAAATTGATATAATTTGAAATAACCCAACAACAAGAGTTTGCCCAACTACTCAAATGTGTAAATCAACTATCAAACGATCAAATTTCTCTAAAATAACACTTAGATCTACATTTAACAATCCAAATAAGTTTAAAGCTTCTAAAATAAAAATTAGCAATAAAAATACATAATAAACTTTGCTAAAAAATAACCACTCACTATTTTCTCCTGCTTGACTCTTGATTTGCTTCCTCTGGACTCGAATTTCTTCTTTCTTCAGAGCTTCCTTTTCTTTTTCTTTTTCTATTTCTTCTTTCCTCTTTTTCCTTCATTCTTCTTTTCATTATCCCCTTTCTTCTTCTTTCTTCCTTCCTCTTATACCTTCTCCTGTGCAATCAACCAGTCTTCCTCTTCTTCTCTACTTTACTCCTTTATCTTTCTTTTCTTTCTTTCTAACTTCATTTACTTTTATTTGTTTCAATTTCATCCTAAATTCTCTTTCAATTGCATCCTTCTAAACTTCCATTCAATTAAATCCAACTTTATTTCTTATATATTTATTCTAATCATTTCTCACTACAATAATAATATTAACTCCCAATAACAACAATTTAATACCAGATAATCAAGTTCTTAATTATTTACCCAAAATAATAATAATTAACTCCAATTAACACTAATTTAATATAATCAAATAATCCTTAATTATTATTAATTTAAATTAATCCGGTTCAAGGACACGGATGTTACAATTCTTCCCTCCTATAAGAAATTTTATCCTCAAAATTTGTACAAGCTTGAACTAATTATAAAAATCCTGGATATCAGTGTCTAAAATCCTCTTTTCTCTCCTATATTACTTCTTCTTGGAAGTGATTTTTCCATAACACTTTGACTAAAGGTATAACTTTGTTCCTCAATACTTTTTGTTCTCTAGCTAAAATTGCTATCGGTGCTTCTTCATAACTTAAATTCTCCTTTAATTTCATAGGCTGCACTTTTAAAATATGAGTGAGGTCACTTCTATATCTCCTTAACATAGACACATGAAATACATTATGCACTCCTTCAAGACTTGGGGGTAAGGCTAAACGATAGGCCACTGGCCCAATTCATTTAATAATCTCATATGGTCCTATAAACCTGGGACTCAACTTTCCTCATTTATTAAACCTTATCACCCCTTTCCATGGAGATATTTTTGTTAGTATAGTAGTATGCCCTAGAGGCAATCTTGTATTATGACATTGTATATTATCCCAAATGGCCATGTAATGTTCTTTTAAATAAAGTGTTTATTTATTTGAAGCATTACTCCATTAGCATTATGTTAAATAAA
>CATIWO010576825.1:0-13247 GCA_949673435.1 Macaranga tanarius | reverse complement strand
TATAAAAAAAAGGGAAGATAAAAAAAAATAAGAAAAAATAAAAAGGAGAAAAGGAAAAATAAGGAGAAAATAAAAAAAAAAAAGGAAAAAATAATGAGAGGATGAAAGAAATAAATATTTATAATATTAATTTTAACATGTAAAAAATTAATTACAATGTTATTTTTTAGATATAAAAATAATTACAAAAATATTTTTATTGATTCCCATTCCCATTCCTTGTTAAACCAAACATCTTTTTCAAATTTTCATTCCCTTTCCCATTCCCTCTCATTCCCATTCCGATTCCGATTCCGATTCCCAAGTATGAACCAAACGCCTCCTAACAGTAAGAAAGTGGGAAGGGACTCATTAGAGAGAGCAACAGCAGTGGCAATAGTGGAAGAACAAGTCTTAGAGGAAGACCTGGAGTTCTTCGGATCTCCTTTCAGTCAAGATGGGCAAGTTGGATAATTTTTCAAAATGTGACCATATTTATGATAGTATTGGCACTCAATAGTAGGAAAAATAGCAAACGTATCGCTAGAGTTACGACAATTCTTGTAGAAAGAGGAGTTAGATGTGGAGCAGGGCTGAGTGATAGCAAGAGCAACTTCTGATGAATGAGGTTTGATTAAGCCAAGATGAGTTTTCTCAAACAAAATTTCTTTGATTGTAGCATCCAAAGTGGGCAATGGATCATGATGTAACAGAGCAGCACATACTGATTCATATTCAGGACAAAGGGTCATAAGCACTTAAATACGACAGAGATGGTCGTCACTAATTTTAGCTTGGGCCAACTGATTCCATATAGGTTGAATGACAGTAAGAAAGTTATTAACCAACTATCCTAGCTCCTGCTTAATGCTATTAAGAGTAGTGAGCAACTAATAATAATGTGCAAGACTAGTAGTTTTATACCGATTAGACAAGAAATCCCAAATTTTCTTTGCAGTATCAAAGTTAGCAAACAGAATATGAATGGGTTAAATGCACGAAAGGGTACCAAACTTTAGTTTTATTTCAATTTGATCACCAAACTTTAATTTGTATCTTTTTAGATACCAAACTTTTATTTAGTTTTACCATAGTGACTTACAAAATGTTTTAGTACATGAACAATTCAAAATTACTATTTTGACCCATAATTAAAATTTTTTTTACAGATAAGTCCAACTTTTCAATACATTTATTAGAAAATAAGAACAAATTTAAAAATGATTTTGATTCCACCTAATAAGACCAAACTCATTTTGAGTAGTAACATAGGCTAGGAGAAGGTAAGCTTCTAAATTTTTTGTAAGTTTTGGACTAAATTGAACAAATGAAAAGATTAAGGGATTAAAATTATGTTAAAGAGAAATTTGGAGGATTAAAAACTTTTAAAAGTACTCTTTTTGAAACAAAATTAAAATTAGATCACCGAAAAGAAACAAATTAAAGTTTAATACTCAAACTATAATAAATATGAAGTTGGGTAACCACCATTGTATTTAACCCGAATATGAATGGATGAAATAGAAGTGTTACAAAATCGAGCAATGATTTGATGATTTTTTATATCCTAATCCTCAAAACATTCAGCATATTTAGCATCTTTCTCATTAGGATCATGAATTGGTTTGACAATATCACTACAAATAATGCACTAGGGCTTTTGGCCAATTAAAATTTTTTTCACTCATTGAGACCATAATGTATAATTAGAACCATCCAAAATAGTATTAATAGTATTAGAAATTTTAGATTTGTCCATATTAGGCAACCCAAAACAAGAACCAGATATAGGCAAAAAAATAACTCAAAATAAAAGAGAATGAAATAGAAGTAAACTGACTAACCAAAGCCACTAATCAGGTCACAAAAGCAATTATGACAATAAGAGCAAGAAATAGGAATAACCCAAAAAAAAAAAAAGGGATAAGGTGCATTTTTGCCCCTAATGTTTAGAGTGAGGAGCAGATATGCCCTCAAAAGAATTTTTGGCTTAAATAAACTCAAAAATTTGAAAATTAAAGTATTTAAGCCCCTTCTTCTAACAGATAATGAGATGTCATTATATTTTGCTGATGTGGACACCGTGGGACCCTGATTGATAAAAACTTCTTTTTGTATTTTTTATGAGAAGTTATATATATATGTGTCAAAGTTCAAAAGAACTCATTTTCTTTATATATTTTTCAATCATGCCTTGTTCTACATTGAGTGAGAGAAAGGATGAGAGAAAGAGAGAGATATCTAAACTACTATATCAAGAATATATTTGACCTTTTGTGCTAAGCAAGTTTGTTGGATTTGGTTATTGGCTAAGCAATTTCTTGATTATCTAGCGGACAAAAATAACAAGTGGCAATTGCAAGAGTTATAGTGAAGGCACCAAGAGTTCTACTTTTGGATATGAAGCAACCATTGCTCTGGATGCAAAATCTAAACGACTAGTTCAAATTGCACTAAATCGGGCAATGCTGAACAACATGATAGATGTGGTTGGCCATCGATTATTGACAAATAGAATGTAAATTGTAGAGAAAGGAAAGCATGTTTCATTGGTTAAAAATGGAGAACAAACAAAAATTTTAACAAAACTATGCATATGCCCAATATAGTGTACTTCGATTTGTTTCAAGATGACGATAACATGATATGATAAACTACAATTAAGTGAAGTTATATATGTAAATATTTATTGATATTGACTAGAAATATTTAATTGCAGTAAAATTTAGAAAAACAAAGAGTTCTGTCCTTATTGTTAGATTGCAGAATGGCACCCACGATATTACATATTTTGTCAAAAAATCTCTATCCACCACTGCTTGATGGTATAGTTTTGAAGTGTGACGCCCTCAAGCATAACTATACATGTGGCCACAACCACTATACACGTGGCCACAATTAATTATACACACATGGCATAAAAAAATTTCTTATAAATATTCTTATATATAGACAAATACTCATATGTATATACATTGTCTAGCATTTCACATATAATTTATATATGACCAACTTATACACAATGTCATTCAAAAATGCCAAAATGCATATAAAAGATAAAGGTTGGTTGCACCAAACTCATTTCGGCCCACCTAAAACTCCAATGCAAGCTTCTAGCTTAGCCTAATCGAGTTCTAAAAAATTACGACGCAAAGAGGTGAGCTTGCAACTCAATAAGCAATTACTAATATAATTGAACACATATAGCAAACTCACAAGAAATGAATTGATTTAATATAGAATATAATATATAAGATACATTCTAAAGGAAATAAAATAGTCTTCCAATCCTCTAATAAGTCTACACATAATCACCCTGAAGCTCCAATACCATTGGCACTACATTAAGTGCATAATGAAGTCCAAAGGAAGAAGAAGCAAATGAGAAGATTGCGCTCCTCACGGGTGAGTCCTAACGATCGTGAGGAGCCTGTTTATGACCGTAAGGAGACCATGAGCAGCCCGTGAGCAGGGGCCATTTTACTATACAAAAATGGCTAGGGTGCCACAATTGCTTCCTCACGGTAGTGAGCAACCCGTGACCAGCCTAAGCTTGACCAAAACTGTAACATCCGCCCTCCAACGTCCGTATTTCTAACTTAAGTATCTTATTTTATATATAATATGGTAGTGGACTACATTTAAGTTGGATATATATATGAGTGTAGAGAGGGACTAAATTGTAAGGAAAGTTTGGATGGATTTGTCACAATAGAAAGTTGTGAGCTACTATGAAATAAGTCCATTTCATTAAGGAGTCAATAAGATATTATGGTGATATATACCATAATTATCTAGATATTTATTATAATAATTATTATTGTTATTTGGTTGATAATTATGCATTAAAGGAAGATGATACTTTAAGGGAGGGCAAATGGTGAATTGTGATTGGTAGGAGTGTGTGTGTGTGTGTGTTTGGTGTAGAGATTAGAGAAGAAGAAGAAGAGTGTTTTCCTTGGTTGAATTTTGTAAGAATTGTGATCTTGCTCAAGCTATCAAACAATTGATTTGGGAAACTTTAGGAGGGATTTAATTCATTGGAGCATAATTGGTAAGCTTTACTTATGTTTTAAATTAATTGAAGTTGAGTTTTGGGTTATTGTAAATTCGGGTCTGTTTTCCTCTGATTTTAGTTTTAGTGTTTTTGCCATAATTTTGGCTATAGAGCTCTGATTTGAGCATGGTTAAAGGCTCTAAAAACTTAAGAGAGTCTTCTAAAATGCCTATGTTTTATGATTAAACTGAATCTACTGTTAGGAGGATCGAATAAGGCCAGACATTTTATTATTCATGCTGATGCCCTGTTCTACCTGAATGGATTCAAAAATTTATAATTAATTCTCTACATATGCTAATTGTGTGATTTTAATTGAAAATGAAATTAGACTCATATATGTAGAGTTTGTATGAATTTGGTGATTATAGGATGCGTCTATAATTTTTGGGAGCATCATGAACTTCATGCATCAAGCATGCCAATAGTAGTATATAGGCTGGTTTGTGAATTTTCTTATGTGTTGGTTATATGGTGATATCTAGAGTTTTAGAACTACAAATTGAGTAAGGTTAGATTCTCTAAAAACTTCAAAGAGTGACAACATTTGTGTTTTGAGCTTGAGCTGAATTTGCTGTTAAGGTTATTTGGCAAGGCTCGACATTTTCTTGTTCAACCTGTTGGCTCTGTTTTGGCCGATTTTAATCAAAAATTCATAAATGATTTTGTATATCTCTGAATTGAGTAATTCTAATTAAAATTGATAGTAAACTCATTTTACTAGCTTCAGTAGAATTTTCATGGTCATTTGGACTTGTATGTGAATTATTTGAATACATTGAATCTTAAGCATGGAGTTGTACCTAGTTGCATTTGAATACAAGTGTTATTTTAGCTATATGAGATTGATATATGGTTGCATGTAGGAGTTGATAGAGATAGAGGAGACCCTACTCAATAGGAGGAGCTTTTCTTCTTGAAGGAATTGAAAGCTTGGAGGTAAGTGGTTATTAATATAATGCCTACACATATATTGATTCTTATATAAATATTATTATTTGACTATGTTTGGTTTGTATAAGCCAATTAATGTGGCAAGAAGTGTGATATATTAATACTGAGACTTGTAATGGAATGTGAATGATGCCTAATTATGTGAATTATATTACTATATGAAATATGCAAGTCATTTAATGTGACAATAAATGATGTATATATATATTGTTGTGAGAAGTTTGAATGGTGGATTGTAATTATATTATGGTGAATCATGAATGATGCCACACACATGTTGAATTATACAAGCCACTGGATGTGGTATGGGTTGACATGTATTATTTATGAGAATGGTGAATAGTGATTCACTTTGTTGATTGAAAATAATGTAAAATGAAATATGGTTGTGAAATGTGAATGATGTATATGTAATGTGGTGAGAATGATGAAATGCATATGCATATTAATTGATGTGAGGAATGTAAGGTATACGTGTGATAGTAGAGACTGAGCTGGACAGAGAGCCTCCACTGAATATGAAACTGAGACTGAGCTGGGTAGAGAGTCTCAGATGTGGCTATTTGTGTGAGAAATGTAAACTTGTGAGATATGAGACTGAGCTTGGTAGAGAATCTCAGGAATGCCCACTTGTATATAAAAAATATAAAATATGTGAGGAATAAAGCAACATGTGAGAAGCGTGTGATGATTCTGGCCGGATAACTAACTTGCATAAACATGCATAAACATACATTGTTGCATTGTGTTTGTATATATATATTGAATATGGATTGAATGTGAGGTCTAATTGTGAGGATTATGATTGTGGATTACTTGGAATGGTATGATTAGTGTATATATTACACCAACAAATGAAGTTTTATGGTTGGTTATCTTTTTAAATGTGTTATGGATGTTATACAAGTTGTTAGACATGGCCATGTGGACTTGGGACACGGCTGTGCATATGCTAAGTTTTGATTGCAGGACCTCAAACACAACCGTGTGCCTTTTTGGTATGGTCGTGCATATTCAGCAAGGATAATATCAGATTCAGGCACGGTCGTGTGCCATTCTAGTATGGCTGTACGGTCCAGAGGAAATTATATAGGCCTCAGCCACAATCGTGCATAGTTCTCGCATCGCCGTGCGAACCAGTGTGCCGAGCTTGAAATCAGGCACGGCCATGTACAATTCCTGCATGGCCATACACAGCTTGTTACTGGAATTTCTCATAGTTTGAGGTATAGCAAATTATTTATATATTTTTCTTAATTAGTTCTTGAGAAGTATTACATGTAGTATTATATTAATAATTGCTTATTGAGTTACAAGATCATTCCTTTGCAAATTATGTTTTTCAGGACAAATAAAGAAAGAGTTTGAAGTGTGTCTTGTTAGAGAGCTTAGGTGGGTTCGAAGCAAGCTTGGTGTCGACATTCTCATCCTCATATGGCATATAGCATTTGGCATCTGTATAGCACTGTGTATGTTTAGTATGAATGTGTAATGTCATGTACAATAGTAGGCTATGTACATTGTTCAAGCTTTGATATATTTATGATATAATTGAGAAATTTTTCTAAGTCACATGTTGGTGTATTATTGTAGACACGTGTATATGGTACTTTGAGGGTGCTACAAAAACCTCCTTTTGGCCATCCTAATGCATTGCAATCCATTCCATACTTAATCATAGCTCAATACTAACTTAAAAACACTTCAAAAACATACTAAACATCACCAACTCATTCACCAATACATGATTCTCAATCATTCACAAATTTAAAGCATATATATTCATAACTTCAATAACATATTCACACATTGTATCTTATTCAAAAGCATAAATTCAAAGTATATACGTTTCAACACACCAGTTAGTATCCGGCCGGACCTTTCCTCATATAATTACCTCCTACTTAGCCTCATTTACTATATTTCTCACATTTACAATATCAATCAAATGGCCATTTAGTGAGACTATCCGCTCGGATCAATCTCACTTTACACATATCAATTATAGGTAGCTATACGCCCGACTCAGCTTGCCCATTACACATAATCAGTGGAGACTATCCGCCTGGCTTAGTTCCCACTATCACACATATCACATATTCGTGTAAAACATAACACAATATAATTCAATGAAATTGCATCTCAATACATCACCATAACCACAATTTACCATTATTTCATCCATGCTCATATTCATAACATTCAACATACCCAATTATAATGTCAACTATACAACACACACACATCTCATCATTTGCCAACAAATCTTTACATTTTCAATACACAAAAAGGGTGGAAACTCATTCCACATCATATTCACTAATCTATACATTCATTCAATTTCATTAAAGGAAATACACAATTATATACATAAGAGTTTAGCATATGTACGCAATATATATTAGTAATTACTTACCTCCAAGTGCTTCCAACTTCAACAAAGGTCTTTCTTCTAATTATGAGTGCCCTCCTTCCTTTTATCAACTCTTACATATAATCATTCATCAATCTCACATAATAAATATTGTACTTACATCCAATTCAACTAGATGCAACTTAAAGCTCAAAGTTCGATAGAGCCAAATGATACACACACAAGCTCAATGACCAAGCTCTCTCTACTGAAGCTAGTATAATGCATCTACTATCAATTCCAATTGGAATTAATAAATTTAGACATAAATATAATTATCTATGAATTATTGAATCAAATCGGGTAAAACAAGCCACCGATAAGAGCAATAAAATATTGAGCCTTGTTAGACCCTCATAACCACAGATTCAGTCCAAGCTCAAAACATAAATGTTGTAGAGGACTCTCTGAAGTTTTTAAAGCCTCAAATCATGCTCAATTTAGAGCTCTATAACCCCAGTTACGACAAAAACCCTAGGACTGAAAAACAGGAAAAATAGAGCACAAAAATTGAATAATCAAAACCTAACTTCAATCAACACAAATGCATATAAAGCTTACTAATTAATGCTCCAATTGATTAAAGACCTCTTAAAGCTTCTCAATCCTCTTGTTAGATAACTTATGCAATATCAAAAACTCCCAAAGCTTATCACAAATCACTCTTCTTCTTCCTTTCACAAATCTCTACACCCACATATACATATACATACACACACACACAACCAATCAAAAACTTCCACTTGCACATATAGGTGTCCCTTATAATTAATGTACAATTATAACCAAAGAAAATAATAATAATATTCTAGATAATTATGGGACATTATCACCATACTATCCTCTAAACCCCTTAATGAAATGAGATTATTATATAATAACCCATAACTTTCTATTGTGACAATCTAACCCCATTGTAGGCAGCGGGGTTCAGCACACGCCTAAGTGTTCGGCGACCATGGCACTGTGCAGGCTCACGGCCCACTAAGAGTATAACTTAGGCCTTTTGACAGGCTTTGGTTGGAGAATGGAGTCGCCACCCTGGTGAAATTCGAGAATACTTTTATAGCAACTGGATCCCATTGAGGGAGCCCAGCAGCCATCCTTAGAGATTGGATCCGAAAACTGGGTATGGTCTTTTAGCGGCTCACCCGACCTTGTGATCGGCCTCCGTTTGTGTTTAATATTTTATTATTTTTAATTATTTAATTATTTCTTTAATTACATGCAAATGACTGTTTTAATCTAAATAATTTTCAAATTTTATAATTTAGTTCAAGTTTATTTATTAAGTCCAATTTCATATAATTTGGTCTTTGATCCATACATCCATACACACAATTTATATTAATAACAACAACAACAGAAATCTAAAAAACATATAAAGAAAAGGAAGGGGGAGAAATGAATTACATCCCTTTTTCATGCCAATTAAATAAAAACCACAACTTAAATATATTAAAACTAATATTAAATTTAGTAACCCGTAGGTTACTTAAGGTTTAGACCTGCAAGACAGATTATGGGTTAAATTTCCCAAATGATAAATAACCTACAAAAAGATATTAAAAAGTTAGTATAAAATAAAAATAATCAATAATCACATTCTAACTTAATTAATTACAAAAAATTTAAATCTAAAAATTAATTAAAAATATCAAATAACCCAATTAAATTAACAAATAATTATTTAACTAACATTTAAATTACCAAGAAAATACAATAAAATATTACACAAAATAAACAAACCAAAAATAAATAATTATCAAATAGAGAATAAATAAATAAATATATATATAAATAAACAAAAAAGAAAATAAATAATTAATTAAATAAGGCAATATGCATGGCAACAGTGCCATGCACGTTGCCTTAAAAGAAAACAAAGAAATGAATTGGTTGATGGGCCATTGGCCCATCAACTGAAACAGAAAATTAAAGAGGCGTGCGCCTCTTTTAATTCTTGAAATAGAGGCGCTGCCTCTATAGTAAAGAGGCGTGTGCCTTTTTAATTCTTGAAATAGAGGTGTGCGCCTCTACGCAGCGGTGCACGCCTTTTGGTTTTCTACATAAGCTTATTTTTACGAAATTTAGTCTACAGATGCACCGAATTTTCAATAAATGATATAATAGAGCCACGAATTAACACAGACTTATTAAAAAACTCACTGAAACACACTGCAAATAAAGAAAAACAACTGCATGATAATTATCAAAAATTATAAAAAACAGAGTATGTAAAAAAAAGAAGAAAAATTTACTAAAAATCAAATCGAAAATAATTTGGCCCTCAGATTGATTCTGAAACACCCTTTTGCTTCCGGAATCCTTGAAATCAGGCCTTCTTTGTTTGGTTTTAGTTTTTTTTGGATTTTTGGTTCTCTCCCATTTTTTTTTTTTTTTGCCCAAAAAGCCTCCTCCCCTCTCTACAGAAGCCTTCCCTTTTTATCCTTCAAATTCCTCCAATTCTTCCCCCTTCAATCACTTCTCAATCTCCTCCTCAATCACAGATGTCTCTTTTCTGCATAGGCGCGTGCACCTCTTTTCTGTAGAGGCGTGCGCCTCTACAGAAGAAAATGGGCTTTTGGGCTATCTAGGCCAGTTTCTTGGGCTTGGTTCGTTGGGTTATGTATTTGGGCTTGGTCTTTTCTGATAGGTTTGGGTTATAATTTTGAGTTCTTCACAAATGGGCCTGAATCAAATTCCTTGGCAAATTGGGCTTATCTATCATTCTTCATCGTTGGGCTTTTCTTGACAGACTAGCTAAACTATATGTCCACAGTTTGCCCCCTTGATTTTTGAAAAACCATTTAAACACAGTTTTAAATTCAATTTTTTCAAAAATCAATATACATGTAATAAATGCCAAAAGGATATTCTTTGATCCTGCCATTCAATTTTTGTACCGTCAGCCTCGGGGTATAACCCGAGAGGTTTCATTATTTATTACCGTCTGCCTTGATGTTCTGAATCAAGAGGCTTTAATTCTCATACTGTCATCCTCGGGGTACAATCCGAGAGGTTTAATTTTATCGCCATTATCCTTGATGTTCAAAATTAAGAGGCTTCAATTTTTCCTGTGCCGTCGTCCTCGGGATATAACCCGAGAGGCTCAAATTTTGATACTTCACATCCCGACTTAATACAATATGTAAATTCTTTAATAATCATTCATGAAATCTATTTATGTTCAAATTCAAATAAAAAAGAAAATCTCATGTCGTCAGCCTTAATGTTCAAAATCAAGACTTGCTGCTAGGGTTTCTGCCCATCATTCTCGGATTTAATTATCCGAGAGGACATCCTAAACCATTTCTGTCAACCTTAATAACCTCAAACCATCAACCTTGATGTATAAATCAAGAGGTTTTTAAAAATAATAATTATCTTTCTAAGATAAAAAAAAACTTTATAACCACTTCGGGTGCTAGACAAAAATGAATGAAAATAAATGAGTTGAGCCATATAGCTACTTCAAGCATCAGGTGAAAACAAGTGAAATGAACCGTATAGTCACTTCAGGAGTCAGGTAAAAACAGATATAAATAAGCCGTGTAGCCACTTCAGGTGTCAGGTAAAGATAAAAAAAAAAGAGTTATAGAGCCACTTCAGGCATCAGGCGAAAATAAAAGAATAGAGTCATCTAACCATCTCGAGTGTCAGGCGAAAACAGAAAGAAAATGGCCGTAATGCCACTTTGGGCATCAGACGAAGATAAAAGAAAAAGAACCGTATAGTCGCTTCAGGCTTTAGGCGAAGATAAAAGAAAAAGAGGGTCGTATAGCCACTTCAGGCATCAGGCAAAAATAGAAAAAAAAGAGTCGTATAGCCACTCCAGGCTTCAGGTAAAAATAAAAGACAAGAGCCATATAGCCACTTCGGACGTCAGGCGAAGACAGAAGGAAAGAGCCGTATGGCCACTTCGGACATTGGGCGAAAAGTATATTCCAAAAATAACTTTATACAGTGGTTGTCAACCTTTGTAAAATATAATTGAGCTGATGCATGTATAATTATAATACTCAAGAACCTGTGAAAGCAACTTTAACAAACACAACTTCGTATGATGCATGTATGCATGAGATTCAAAAGTAAGTTTTACAAAACATATGACTAGTCAAAAGTCTCTTCCATTTAGAGCTTATCTTTGGAAATTGGTTTTCTTTTCTATTATAGAATCCAAATTTGCAAATTGAGTCTATTATAGACTACCATTGAGACCAGAATTATTGAAAATAAAAATTGAGACCCCCATAGTTAGACCGAGACAATGATACAATAAATGACTCTTAGCTTAATTGCGGTCTAAGATTGCATGATGGTTGTAAGATTGTCATAAGTATGCTTGATGTGAAAGAGACACTCCATCTGCCCCCTAGTAAGATTTTGTTATTCTCAAAAGCTCACATGATTGCCCCCAACTTAAAATTACAACCAATTTTATTTTTCTATTCCCTCTTTTGCCTAGGCTCCCCTCTTTCTGAGGGTTTTCGAACCTAGCTGGGTTTTTTCATTTTTCACTATTTTTTATCTTCCCTCTTTTGCCTAGATTGCTCCCTTTCTGAGAGTTTTCAATCTAGCTGGGTGGTTGCAAATCATGTTGATGGTTAACCATTGTCGGTCGGCCTGACTACCTGATATCCATATTGTTTTGATGTGCTCGTTACTCACTGCTTGTTGACTTGATACTCATGTGACTGACTGTTTGATATCTGTGTTGTAACTTTAGCTATTGATTCTCTAGATTTGCTATTGATCCATGTATGACACTTCGTGTGCTAATATCACATCAATTAAGCCCATTTTACACGATTGCTCATTCGTTATAATTATGCATGGTACATTATGCTTGTTATTGACCAGCCTCTTGCAGGTTTTCTGATCAACTATTTTTTAGCTCATAAGGATTTTAGAAGGTTGGTGAAGATGAATGTTAGAAGGGAATTCTATTTTGATTGAGGCAAAGATGAAAAATTTTTAATGGTTGCACAAGGATCGACTTTCTCAAAGATTGGTGGCATTCAAGATTCTTCCTTCCTTATTTCTCCTCTTTCCTCTTCTTCTTCCTCTTCTCTTTTTTTTTTCTTTTCTCTTTTCTTTCTTTCTCTCTTTTTTTTTCTTTCTTTTCATGATTTTTCTATTTTCAAGAGGGTTAAAGAGAAGCGAAAGGTTTGATGCCCAAAAATAAATTGAAAGTTAATCCTGACATTTAACCACATTTATTCATTAGGGTTTCTTTTTCTTATTATTTTACTTTTTTTTTGTCTCTCTCTCATTCAAACATAACATAAGATGCACAATTATAACAAATTTACAATCATATAATTTGAGCAGTCTGATGTTTATTAGCACACAAATAGATAAGTTGCAGCAAATATTATTCTGTTACAACCATAGGAGACACCTACAGTTATTCATATATGTCCAGCTTCAAGTCACCGTCAATTTGCATACCAAAGCAGTACAATTCCTCAAAGTTCCTGATGCCCATGTTCTTCAACTTATTAGTAATGGGTGGAATGCAGGCTTCTGTAGCTATAAGTAATTGATCTAACTCTATTGATTTATGCTTCATCTGAGCCAACTTTCCTCTCTATCTAGTCAGGAAGTCAATAAAGGATTTAGTAGGCTTCTGCCTTATATTCTGTAACTCCTGAAGAGAGACTTTGAACTGAGCATTCAATCTATATTGCTTGATGAAGGCCGAACAAAGCTCCTTCCAACTCTGTTGAATATATGCATCCAGGGTGTAGTACCATTTAATAGTAGCTCATGTTAATGACATCAGGAACTGCTTAATGATTTACGCCTTGGTCAGTCTAGTAGGCTTCATAAAGATGATAT
>CATIWO010576692.1:0-14629 GCA_949673435.1 Macaranga tanarius | reverse complement strand
AGTTATTTAATTTTTTTTTCATGTTCCGCCCGTAGAGTGTTTGGATTGTCAAAATTAAATATATTATGTGTAATTGAAATTTAAAAACTACTAATAAAAAATTTAAATTATGATTTAAGTGAGAATGTGAGATTTTTTTTTTAACTTATAATTTTTTTTTGCTACGACCGTTAAATAACAGCCGCGACCGTAACATAACGGCCATAATGGCCGTTACACCTACAAAATTAATATAGCGGTTATATAACGGAAATAACGGTCACGGAACCCCTAAAAACTGTTAAATAACGGCCGTTACGTTGCGTAACGGCCGTTATTTAAAACCGTGCGTGCTACTCTTAAATAACCTATTAGCGATGATAATTTAGTAGGAGTGATATTTGATGGCCTTGGTACAACCAATAAGCCTTTCATTCATGCACTATATGCACATTAGCCACCTATGACCTATGATTATTTATACAATCTTCTATTAAGTGAGGAAGTGCAACTTCAAACTGATTCTTCTTCTCAACCTAATTTCATTACTCTTATTGCTTATTCAGCTAATCAATAACAATAAAAACAATAATCTTCTTATAGTGATGGATGAAACAATCATGGTGGTCATTACAAGGTGGTTATGGCAATAGTAATTTTAATAAAAGAAATAATATTATGCAATATTTTTATGAGTAGCACATTTTTCACTAGTGGATTTTGTTGTATAACCACTACCACAGTGTCACAATTGCCAAGGATATGGGATTATACTTTGGAATTATTCCAATTCTAAATTATATCAATCTAACTGCAATTTTATGCAAAACCTATGTTAAATCTCATTACACAACCAACAACCAATATTGAATTATGGATACTGTAGCGAATCATCATCTCAAATTACAATTGGACAACCTAAAAATCAAAGATATATAATGGTAATAATGAAATTATTCTTACTAATGTAATTCCATTTCTATTATTTATATTGGTAAATCTTCTTTTCTTACTTATAATCATGAATTTATTCTTGACCAAATTCTTTATGCTTCAAATATGATATGAGCTAATCGCAAGTATACAGATCATTTAAGTAATATAGTGATTAAGTACAAGTATCATTCCCATCGAGATTAGTTGTCAAGTATTGATTTACTTAGTTAATTACTTATCTAAATTGTTTAATCAAAGGTTGGAATTCAATTTAAACTTAAACCTAATTTAAATTAAAACTAAGATAAATCAAATTCAAATCAAAGCAATTAAATAAATAATCAATATGAATGCATTTACTAAAGTTTCACCTTATATTTGATTCATATATTAACTCATTAACCTAACTCAATTTATGTATATGATTCTTACCTACTAATATTCTTATAGTTCTCTCTCAAACAATTATAAGATTGTTTAATTAAAATAATTGTTAGCTATGACCTATGGACTCTCGATTCACTAAGTATAATTTAATAAATCATTAATCAAACTTAAGCAAAAAGGTAAATCATGCAATATTAATGATTAAAATATATCTATACTCAATTTAATATCAATAGGTTTCATTTTAAGTCCCAAGCATTAATCACCTCTCAGTCTCATAACACTTAACAAATTATTCAACATAAAATTAAGCACAAAGTATACATCATCTTTCAATCTCAACATACTTTAACTATATAAATAATTGAACATATTAAAATAAAAGAATAAAATCCATATTTAAGAAATTAAAAGTTAGAATGAATAAAAAAGTATACGTCAATACACCTCGAGCTACTTAGATCATCCTAGTACATAATGAATCTAGTATTGCATGTTTATAATTAGAAGAACATAATTCATGAAAAGCTCTTGAAAATATTTAAAAGAAATACAAGAAAAAGATATTAGAAACCTCCTAAACTTGCTCTTGACGCCATTTGAATTTTTGAACTCCATAAATTTGCAATAATGGTAACTAAGCTCATGAATGAATGAATATTTGTGGTGTTTTTTAAATGTAAAAGAATGTTATTAAATGCTCAAGATATGATCTAGATGCTCTATTCCATATCCCAAAGGTTCTTTTTATAGAGGTCACTTGTCCATGTTAAAGTTGGATATGGATAGCCTTGAAGAGTTGATTTAGAATGCAATTAGGAATCCTTATAAATGCATATTCCCTTTTTGATGCCTCATGGTAACTAAACTCATGAATGAAAGAATATTTTTAGTGTTTTTTGAATGTAAAAGTATATTGTAAATGCTTAAGATATATTCTTGATGTTTTATTCCACGTCCCAAAGGTCCTTTTTATAGAGGTTACTTGTCCATGATGAAGTTGGATATGGATACACCTTGAAGAGTTGAATTAGAATGCAATTAAAAGTCCTTATAAATGCACATTCTCCTTTTGGTATCTCTATGCACTACCATAATCATAGTCATGCAACTTTATTACCTTTCCAAAATAAAAGAAAATGGTACACATCAATTGGCTTGTATCCAATCTCTTTCCAATAAGTCATTATAATATATAGAAAGATTTACCACAAAGAAAGCAGTTAAAGATGTCTTACTCCCCATTATAAGTTCTATTAGTAAAACTCTTACGGTTTTCGTGACTTCATGAAAAGCCCTAGAGGGGGGGGTGAATAGGGTTAATTTGAGTTATTGAGAGTTTAAAAGAAGATTAAGAAAATGACAAGCACAAGGGTAGAAGAACAAAGACAACAATCTCACAAATGCACAATGATTTAAGAAGTTCAAATTTTCAAACAATCCTACATCTCCACCTAACTTATCCCAAGTTAGGATTTTGAATCACCACACTAATCTATTAATTAGATTGAGTACAGCAGAAATGAGTTTTGAGGCTCAACTAAAACCTTTACAATAATAAGAGTTTTTCTTGGTTCAACTCAAACTACAATCATAATTCAAAGTATTTTGATGGTTAACACTTGAATCAATTACAAGATAGATACCTCACTTCCCTTAATCTTAACCCAATAATTAATAAGAAGAGAGAATCTAACTTAACATAACCCACACTCAAGAAATTTGTATTAAAATGATTAATTATATGAGCTTTGAATAAATGCTAAGGAAAATTGATTGCTTCACCAACTCTTGTAACCTTCTTAAATGAAGTTGGAAGGCTTGTATTTATAATGTTCATCAAGAACTAGTTGTTAGGAAGCACCACATTTTTCCAAATCAACTTCAATCTTTATTAAATGAAAATTTCAGCTTTTTGCAGGAAAAATGCTCCTTACGATCATGACTCACCCTTCACGATCGTAAGGGTTGAAAATATAGCCGTTAGAAGATCAAAGTAGCTATTGGAAGTGCCCTCACGATCATGACTTACTCCTCATGATCGTGACCAGTGGATCGTGACCAGTGTAAGATTTTGCTTGACTGATCTTCGTTTGTGCAATTGAGCTCTAGCTTCTCCTCACGATTGTGACCATCCTTGCTCACAATCGTGACCCCTTTAAATACTAGAAAAACTTTAATTTTTATCCTCCAAATTTATCCACATGCACTAGGATTCAATTGGATTGAATCTTAAAAGGTTTAGAAGACTTGAATGAGCTTCAAACTACTATGCACACTTAGTTTGATCAAGAGCAAAACCTTTTGAATAGACACACTTAGAAAAGAGTGTTAGTAAATTAAGATTGTTTGTTAAAGTCAAAACAAGGTAGATTAGATTAGAGATCATGCAAATGTCCAACAATCTCCCCCTTTTTGACTTTAACAAACAATTTTGAATGAGAGGAAATAAAATGTGTAAGTGTGTGCTTTGAGCATAACATACTCCCCGTTAATCATGCATAGGGGTTTTTTATTAGCTCCCCCTCAATATATGATAAGGTGTGGATCATATACCAAGCACAACATAAATATACTAATATGTATCATAAGGAAATTGTATCATATACCAAAAATAAACAGAAAATATACTAATTGTAAACAAAATTTGGTATAATCATGTGCACTTGCATTCATTCAAAAAATGTACACTTTATATTCTCCATTCAAAATCATGTGCACTTTGATCATAATAATAATAACAAAAGTAAATAACAATAATATCAATAAAGTACACTATCAATAAAGTACACTAAGAAATAACAAGACAAATGTGCACTTTTTCTCCTCCTTTGTCAAAGGATAAAAAAGGAAATCTAAATCAAACAAAACAATTATAGCATAAGTAAGAAATTGTAAAAAGAAGCATAAGTACATAATGTAGTCCTAATGATCCTTAAAATGACAACACAACAACAAAAAGTGCAAAATTTTCAAAGGGACAAAACATAAGAATGAAAACTAAGGTTTTTGGGGTGCATCTTCATCTTGACTATGGCTAGGAGGAGGAGGATGAGTAAAAGGAGCATAAGTGCATGAATATCCTTGTCTCTCATAAAGGATATGAACATCTTGTTGGCGATGGGTAATGTGAGAGTCAACTTGATCAAATCTAGAGTTAAAATGGGTTTCCATTTGATCAAATTGAGTGTTGAAATTACTTTCAACTAAGGACAACCTATCAAAGAGATGACCCACCCATTGAGGCTCTTGATCATAGGATTAAGCATCTCTTGATGATCCTTCTCCTCTTGTCCTTCTCCTTTGAGTGGTTGGAGGAGCTTGAGGAATTGGAATGTCTGCCCCTTCTTGTGGAGTTTGAAATTGATTAATGTCATCAGAATATTGTTCAAGCTCTTCATACCTATCTTATTCAACTTCTTTATCCTTCCAATACCATATGTTATTAACCCTATTGAATTGTTGGGAATTTTTTATGAAGGAGTTATCAAGAAGTATGAAGGGTAAAAAATCAAGGTTAGAGGTATTCACCCGAAAATTGAGCTAGTTTGGTGATAAAATCTCCAATATAAATATTGCCTGAAACGCTATCACTAAGCAACCAAAGCCTCCATTAAAATAATCTTCCCATTTCAATGTCTATCCTATCAACTATGCAATAAAAGAGATAGAGGTCATCAAAAGAGATAGCTTCATGACTAAGCCCTCTAGCATTTATGGAATATGTAAGAAATCTTTGGATGTACCAAAGGGATTTTGATTGAAAGGAAGAGGACTTTGTGTGACCCGGAATGAAGTTTGAAGAAGTGGGTTTACAATGATTCATCTAAAAATTGTGAGGGGACCAAATTGAGTTTACTTATATAACACCTCCCCTTTTGAACATAAAGATGTCATCAAAATCTTGAGAAGTCAAAAATCTCTCCCTTCCACCCAACCTAAACTTTATGCTATAAAAAGGGTTTTGTGAATCAATATGATGAGTTCTTAGACAAAAAAAAGAAAGGAACTCAACCACAAGTTGAGGATAGGTGGGAAGAATATCAAAAGCTAAATTGAGAAGCCCTACCTTTTTAAGAAGTGATCAGACCTCTTCAAAAATACCAAGCTCCTCTAATGCAACCTTGGACATGTACCTTGAAGGAATCAAAGTTCTTTATGAAAACTCATTCACCCTAGCTCGAATTAGAGCTTAAGTATATAAAATTGGTGGAAATTTTTTAGGTTGGTCCTTCATAGCTCTTCTAGAAGTGGAAGAGGAAGGAGAGGATTCTTGTCTTGAGCATCTCTTAGGGCCATGATGAAGAAAGAAAGGAAGGGAATAGGGAAGTTACTAAATTTGAAGCAAAGAACTAAGAACAAGCTTTATAATAGCTAAAGAAGAGGAATAGTAGAAAAGGTGATGAAATAGTGAAAAATATATAGGTATTTATAGAGAAATTTGATTTTTTTTACCACTGGATCATTTTTTATCAATTATGGGAGTGAACTAGTAGTTTATGCATTGAAAAGCACCAAAACCATTCAAAAATTTAAGAGAAAATGGGTAGTGGTGAGTCAGCCCACTGTTCATGATCCCCTCACGATCATGAGCAGTGCAGCTACTCACACGGCTGATCGTGTTATAATTATATTTTGGTCCCTGTACTTTTAAAAAAGTTACAATTTAATCCCAAAAGTAGTTTCAATTTGGTCCTTCTAGACTAAAGTGAGAACATTGAAACTTTAAATTTTAAAATAAAATTTTGGATCAAAGATTAAATAATTTTGATCATGCAAATGTCGAGGATCATTAAGGACATAAAATTAATTTTACTTTTTAATAATTCATCATTTGAATTAATTTCAAAGATTAATTATTAATTAGTACATAAATCAAACAAATATATAATTAGACAACAGTTAAATTAATTTACTTTAAACTAGAACCATCTAGAATACCAAGCTCTTGCCTAATATAATTGAAATGTTCTTTATTAAGGGGCTTGGTAAAAATATCAGCTAGTTAATTGCTAGTATCAATAAATTCAAGCACAATATCACCACATAAAATATGATCATGAAGAAAATGATGTCTACTATCTATGTGCTTGGTCCTAGAGTGTTGGATGGGAATTTTGCTTAGATTTATAGCACTTGTATTATCACATTTAATTAGAATATGATTAATGGTAATGCCATGGTCTATGAGTTGTTGTTTTTACTTAAGTTTTTGAAAACAAAAACTAGCTGTTACATATTTGGCTTCAGCAATAGATAAGGAAATCGAAACTTGTTTCTTACTAAACCAAGAAACTAAGCATTGTCCTAGAAATTGACAAGTTTCGAAAGTGCTTTTTTTATTTAATAGACTACCAGAAAAATCCGTATCCAAAAAACTAACTAAATCAAAAGATGAACCTCTAGGATACCAAAGTCCTAAATGCAATGTACCAATGAGGTATTTCATAATGCGTTTAATGGCATGCAAATGAGATTTTTTAGGGCAAGATTAAAATTTAGCACACAAGCATGTAGCAAACATAATATCCGGTTTACTAGCGGTTAAATAAAGAAGGGATCCGATCATACCTCTAAATATTTTTTCATCAATCGGTTTTCCATTTTCATCCTTTGATAGTTTAGTGGTAGTACTAATTGGTGTTTTGCTAGCTTTAGCTCTTTCTATTCCAAACTTTATGTCTCTTGCATATTTTGCTTGGTCGATAAAGATCCCATCTTTGCATTGCTTGATTTGAAGTCTAAGGAAGAACTTGAGTTCACCCATCATGCTCATCTCAAATTCACCTTGTATAAGTTTAGAGAATTCCTCACACAAGTAATAGTTAGTAGCACCAAATATAATGTCATCAATATAAATTTGCACATTTAACAAGTCATTATTGGATTTCTTTATAAAAAGTGTGGTGTCAACTTTTCCTTTAGAGAATCCTTTCTCTAATAGAAAATTACTCAACCTTTAATACCAAGCTCTAAGAGTTTGTTTTAATCCATGCAATGCCTTGGTCAATTTGAAAACATGGTTGGAAAATCATGATGTTCAAAACCCGGAGGTTGTTCTACATAGACCTCCTCTTGAATATAACCATTTAGAAAGGCACTTTTTATATCCATTTGATATAATTTGAAATCCATGTAAGAAGTAAATGCAAGAAACATCCTAATGGCCTCTAACCTTGCAACGGGGGCAAAGGTTTCATCATAATCAATACCTTCCTCTTGATTATAATCTTTGGCCACTAATCTTGCTTTATTCCTAGTAATGACACTTTGTTCATCCAATTTATTTCTATAAACCCATTTGGTGCCAATAATAGGATAGTTCTTAGGTCTAGGAACTAAGTCCCAAACCTTATTTCTCTCAAATTGATCAAGTTTCTCTTGCATAACAAGTACCCAATATTCATCTTCCAAAGCGTCACTAGTAGACTTTGGCTCAATTTGAGAGATGAAGGTAAGATTAAATAAAGGTTTAAGAGATGATCGAGTTGTTACCCCTTTTGATGTGTCTCCTAAGATTAGGTCTTTAGGATGATCCTTTTTATATCTCCATTCCTTTGATAGGTCATCCTTTAAAGGAGATACCTCTTGTGCCTCTTCTTTTGATGGCGCTTCTTCCTCCAAGTCCTTCAATGGTTCCTTATCTTCAATGTTTATCTCCACTGAGTCACCTACAAAATCATCACAAGCAAAATACTTTCTCGGATCAAATGAGTTAGATTTATCAAAGATAATATGAATGGATTCTTTAACCACTATAGTTCTTTTATTAAAAACTTTATATGCCTTGCTAGAGGTGAAGTAGCCTAGGAAAATTTCTTCATCGACTTTGGAATCAAATTTCCCAAGATTATCCTTGGTGTTCAATATAATGCATTTGCATCCAAATACTCTTAGATATGAAATCTTAGGTTTTCTATTATTCCATAGCTTAGAAGAGGTTTTGTTTAAAATTGGTCTTTTAAAAATTCGGTTTGAAATATAACAAGTGGTGTTGACGGCTTCCGCCTAAAAATATAATGGCAATTTATATTCATGGAGCATTATTCTAGCCATTTCCACCAAAGTTCTATTCTTCCTTTCAACTACTCCATTTTGTTGAGGTGTCCTAGGAGAAGAATAGTTATGAAAAATACCATTTTCATCACAAAAACAGTTAAATAATTCATTTTCAAATTCGGTTCCATGATCATTCCTAATATTATAAATGCAAAAACCTTTTTCTTTTTGAACTCTTTTAGCAAAACTTTTAAAAGCGTCAAAAGATGAGCTAGAAAGCATACCCAAGTGAATATAGAGTAATCATTAACAAGGAAAAATGTATAATGCATTCCACCTAAACTAACAACTCTAGTAGGTCCAAACAAATCCATATGAATTAATTCAAGTGGCCTAGAAGTAAACACTCTATTCTTGAGTTTGAATGATGACTTAGTTTATTTTTCCATTTGACAAGCATTACATATCTTGTCTTTATTGGACTTCAGGTTAGGTAAGCCAATCACAAGTTCCTTTTTAGTAAGATCATCAATCAAGTCAAAATTAGCATGTCCTAGTCTTCTATGCCAAGTCCATGTGTCATGGGAGATAGACATTAAACATTTGTGTTCTACATTACATACATCATTTAAATTAATTATATATACATTTTCAACCCTTTCTCCTTTGAAAAATACTTTGTCATCACTAAGGTTACTAACAAAGTAATTTTTAGGATAAAAGGTGACTTGAATTCCCATGTCACATTATTGACTTACACTAAGTAAATTATGCTTCAACCCATCAACAAGTAGAACATGATGAATAGATAAGGTTTTCGGGTTACCTATTTTGCCAATTCCCATAATTTTTCCCTTGGCATTGCTCTAAAAATGACACTACCTCCATCTTTGGTTTTAAAGGAAGTGAATTGGTCTTTATCTACCATCTTGTATCTTGAACATCCACTATCTAGATACCATTGACTTTTGTTCTTGGTAGATTTCAAGCACACCTACACAACAATAAATTAAGCATTCTTTTGAACCCAAACCTTGAGTGGTCTAAGTTGGTTAGTCTCATGATAATCCAAAGGTAATAGTTGCAAGTGTAATATCCTATAATAGCATACATAGCTAGTATGCCCAAGAGTCATGCAATAGAAGCATTTTATATTTATGAATCTATTAAGTCTAGATACATGCTTTCTATTAGGCATATTGACTTTGGAGTGTGTATAAGAGTGTTATGTACATCTTCTCTTGGGTTTGTGAATTCTTAGACCTACATGAGTCATGCATTCATAAATATATGATTGATGGTGTTAAATTGCATGTTTAGGTGTGTGTTTTCTTATGTACATGAAAGCATGCTTTTTGGCTTGTGCTTTAGACCTTTGATTCATGGGGGGGGATAAGCCTTGAATGACTTAGCATTAGATGTATAAGACCTTTTAGCTATGTTAGCTTGAGTCTTAGAGCTCGTACATAGAATAAGTGAAGAATCAAGTTTGGCTTTGATAAACTTGTTGGAAGTAGATGATGATAAGGAAGTTCTATGAGCATACCCAAGCCCAAATGTATCACCATAAACTTTTTGAGAAACTAAGATATTATCAAGAGTTTCTTTTCCCTTGTGAAATTTAGAAATGGAATTTTTTAATTCTAGTATCTCTTTTGAAAGCTTCTCATTCTCTTCTTTAGTTTTATCAAACTCACATCTCAAAGAGCTAGAAGCTTTTAAGTCACTAGAGAGTTGCTCATTAGATGAGATTACTTTAGCAAATTTGTCTTTTAAAATCTAAAATTCTTTTGCTATTATTGAAAACTCTTTTTATAAAACTTTTTCTTTGAAAGTAAATTTTTACATTTTAAAATAAGTTTTCTCACAATAGAACTCTCATCATCATCATCATAATAAGAAGAGTTAGAAATAGAAGGTACCTCTTTATCTTCAAGAGCCATGAAACATAGATTTGCCACCTCTTAGTTCTCCTCTTCTTTTTTCGAATCAGAAGAGTCATCCTAAGTTGCTTTAAAGGCTTTCTTCTTCTTTTTAGTTCCTTCGCCTTTAAATTTGAGTCTTGGACATTCACTTCTTATGTGACCCAGCTTCTTGCACTCATAACAAGTGACTTCCTCGGTCCTTTTTCCTTCATTCTTCTTATTGTCTCTTTGTCTTGAGAAATTTTACTTTCTCAAGAATTTCTTGAATCCTCTAGTAAGCATAGCGATCTCATCATCATCTTCACTAGAGTCTACAAGACTTTCTTTTTAACTTTTCTCTTAGATGGCCTTTAAGGCTATTCCTTTCTTATTTTCTTCTTTTTCTACTTTCTCCTCCTCTCTTTGCTTTAGAGTGAGCTCATTAGTCAATAATTTTCTAATAAGAATATTGGTGGAGAGCTTTGACAAATCATAAGCTTCCTCAATAGAAGTGACCCTTGATTCCCAATCATTCTTGGGTAGTACTCTTAATATTTTTATGTTGACTTCTTCTTTTGAGTAATGCTTTCCCAACTTCCTTAAGGTTGTAAGAAGAGCATTCAATCTATTTGTCATTTCGGTGATGGATTCTTATCTTGAATAGCTCATATTTATATATATGGAGTTGTACCTTCTTACTTCTCACTTGGACATTTTCTTCATAGTGGTTCTCAAGAGTCTCCCATACTTCTTTAGCCGAAATACAATATTGTACTTTATCACCTTCTTCTCTAGACACAGATGCAAGAAGAATAGTCATAGCCTTCTTATTTTTGTAGTTATCTTCCTTTTGATTTTGGCTCCACTTGGCTCTATCTACAAGCACTTGTACATTATCAACTTCTTCGGTTGGAGGACTTCATCCTTAAAGCACTACATCCCAAAGTCTAATGGGATCACTATCAAGATATAGCTCCATCTTGTACTTCCAATGAGGATAGTCATTTCCACCAAAGAATTGTCTTAGGGATTGAAAGTTGAGAAATTCACTCCTCATGACCTTGATTCTAATAATAAAGTACCTAGAATACTAGCTCTGATACCAATTGAAAAGCCCTAGAGGGGGGCGTAAATAGGGTTAATTTGAGTTATTAAGAGTTTAAGAGAAGATTAAGAAAATGAAAAGCACAAGGGTAAAAGAACAAAGACAATAATCTCACAAATGCACAATGATTTAAGGAGTTCAAATTTTCAAACAATCCTACATTTCCACCTAACTTATCTTAAGTTAGGATTTTAAATCATCACACTAATCTATTAATTAGATTGAGTATAACACAAATAATTTTTGAGGCTCAACTCAAACCTTTACAACAACAAGAGTTTTTTTTGGTTCAACTCAAACCACAATCAAAATTCAAAGTGTTTTGATGGTTAACACTTGAACCAATTACAAGATAGATAGCTCACTTCCCTTAATCTTAACTCAAGAATTAATAAGAAAAGAGAATCTAACTTAACACAACCCACACTCAAGAAACTTATATTAAAATGATTAATTCTATGTGCTTTGAACAAATGCTAAGGAAACTTGAATGCTTCACTAACTCTTGTAAACTTCTTAAATGAAGTTAGAAGGCTTGTATTTATAATGTGCATCAAGAACTAGCTGTTAGGAAGCACCACATTTTCCCAAATCAACTTCAATCTTCATTAAATGAAAATTTCAGCTTTTTTCAAGAAAAATGCTCCTCATGATCGTGACTCGCCCTTCACGATCGTGAGAGTTAAAAATATAGCCATTGGAAGATCAAAGTAGGCGTTGGAAGTGCCCTCATGATTGTGAGTGGCAGATCGTGACCAGTGCAGGATTTTACTTGACTGATCTTCATTTGTGCAATTGAGTTCCAATTTCTCCTCACGATTGTGACCATCCTTTCTTATGATCGTGACCCCTTTAAACACTAGAAAAACTTCAATTTTTGACCTCTAAATTTATCCACATGCATTATGATTCAATTGGATTGAATCTTGAAGGGTTTAAAAAACTTGAATAAGCTTCAAACAACTATGCACACTTAGCTTGATCAAGAGCAAAACTTTTCTAATAGACACACTTAGAAAAAGCATTAGTAAAGTAAGATTGTTTGTTAAAGTTAAAACAAGGTAAATTAGATTAGGGATCATGCAAATGTCTAATACTTCATCAATAAATGATGACACTATGACCTCATTTGAGATAAGATTGTCCTCTATCCTACAAATTACTAAAATCATTCTGAGTGGCATGACATTAACTAATGATCCATTGTCAATAAGTGTTATAAAAATAAGTTTGTTAGTTATATGTGATTTGATGTACAATGGCCAAATGCAATTTATCATCTATGGAGCATGTTTCTTCAAAATCACTCCAATAAAAGTTAGTGATATAATTTAATGAGTGATGAAACTTATGATACTCCTTTCCTCTCATTTCCTCCTTAGTTGGAAATTGATGATCCGTTGGGAGTTGGATGAATTTTTTTTAGTAGAGATGAGTCAAAGGTATATTGTAGTTGAGCACTAGTAGTATATGTTTTCTTCCACACATCAGGTGTCTTTTTTACCAGTAAAGGACATATATAGGATCTTGAATTAGCCAAATCTGCCATTGTTGTATCATAGTTATTTATCTCTGAATAGTAGGTGCTAGGGGTCGCCTTCTTCTTTTGATTTTCTTCTCATAATAACTCTTCATATTAAGCCACTCTATCTGACAATTCATAGAAGTCCCTAAATTCTATTCCCTAAAATTATAGTTATCAAAATCGTGATTCAAGTCGTAAAAACAAACAAGCCTATGATGTCAATAATGAAAAACGTTCCAAATCATTCAAAAAAATAAAAAAAAAATCTTTAGAATCGTGGTAAATTAGCGTTTTAAAAATGTGAATCGATAAAAATGAAACGTGTTCACCGATTTTATAAAACAAAGCAAATTGTATTAGGTTGGTCATGGCTTGAAAGACTTTAGACTAGCTCTCCTTCATTCACCTTATTTGGTTACACAATTTATTTGTAATAACCCTTATTTTAGTAATAAAAATTACAACATTGGTGTTATCAACTGGATTGTTTCCAATGGTAGAGCCTGTTGGGTTGACTTGTGCCTCCTGCACATCCTTAACATCTGAAGACATGATGCTCCTCTCAATTTGTTTGATGATTTCGAAAAGGAACACTTTTGTCCTACTACCATAGCAGCTTGACCGCATTTTAAGACTTGACAATTTTCTTACCTAAAACACTTTAAGTTTTGGTATAGTAGTAGATTAGTTCCGTTGGGTGTACCAAAAATATATTATTGATTAGTTTTTAAGCTGTAACAAAATTTTAGTTTGATTAAAATGAGAGCACGCCAGAGGTTAAACCTCAATTGTTGAACTAAATGCATAACTGAGTTGACTTCTAATCAAATGTGGATGCTTAAGCTCCTTTACTACAATTTTCTTAAATAAATATATTGCAAAGACAATTGATATAATTGGATTGGAATGAAAAGAACTTTGAATTGCACTTTTGAACTTTGCATACAAAGTATTAAATGATTGAGAAAGACAAAAGATTGTAGTGATGAAGTTAAGAAAATAAAATGATTGACAATTAACAAGCTGAAAATGTTCTTTAGGTTTATGTTTTAGCTTATTGTATGAAATAGAAAAAAAAAAGTTGACGTGGATAAAATTTTTTTAAAAAAAAATCTTACAATAACTTTTAAATTATATTCAAATTCTTATTAGAAAATTAGATATAATTGAAATAATTAAAAAAAAAAAAAGAGAAAATTACATAAAAATCCCAACCTTTTATAGCATTTTAAAATTAAACCATATTCAATTTTTGCTTACAAAAGTAACCACCAACTATAAAAATCTTGCAAATAATATCATCCGTCAGTTTTAGTTAACGGACAGACACTTTTTGGTCGGTCTCAGTTGAGTGAAGCCCACAATTGCTTACTGGATTGATGACTGGACAATCCACTAATTTTTTTCCAATTATTTTAAAACAAAATTCTAATCTGTTAGGCTGTCTAAACAATTTTGTGCTAACTGAAAAATCATAAAACCCTAAACCTTGAGTGTTCTTAAGCTGTCCAAACATTAAAAAAAATATTACTTCAAAGCAATTGTGGGGCTTCACTCAACTAAGGCAGACCAAAAAGTGACTGTCACATCAGCTTTTTGTTACTAAAGTAGACAGATGATATTATTTGTAAAATTTTTATAGTTGGTGGTTATTTTTGTAAGCAAAAATTGAATATGGTTTAATTTGAAAAGGTTATAAAAGGTTGGGAATTTTTTAAATAATTATCCCTTTAACTTTTTGTTTTTCAGGAGATCTATGATTTGCAACACATATAATTTCTCTGCCTTTAAATA
>CATIWO010576665.1:0-12117 GCA_949673435.1 Macaranga tanarius | reverse complement strand
CTATCAATAATTATCTCCACCAAATCTCTACACACCCTTAAGGAACTTGACTAATTACCCACTAACCCTCAACTTTCTAATTTGACAAATAAGTCCAAAACTTATCTTACAAATATACCCTCTCTACCAACATGCACATGCTCCACTTAAATGCAACTCATAACTCTACTTCCCATGACATGAAAATACTATGCATGAACAGTGCATATGAAAATACGGGTGTTACAGTGTCCATGTTCATCCACAATGTGAACCCAACCTAAAATCCAAAAGGGTGAACTGGGCTCTACCAAATACTAAATACACGACTATCAACTGTATCAACACCTAGCAATAGCACAAGCAACCTTTCTAAGCCTTCTTCTTATCCTTCAATGGCCTCTTAGGAATTTTACTTAAGACCTTAGAATTTGAAAACATATATGTAAATAAAACCATTGAGATATATTGATTAAATTTAAAGTCTGTGTTATTAATTTGATAATATTTTGGAACATATAAATATAATATTTTACAGAATAACTCTAAGATCAATTGTTATTTTCTTGGCCTTTGGTTGAAATTTTTATTCTTATTTACTGTGGATATTGAGTAATTCGAGGAAAATAAACTAAGAAAAAAAAGGGGAAATGCATGCTAACCGTTTGACAAAATGGCTAAACCCAAATAAAAAAAAATATAATAATAAGTGATAATGAAAGAGAAGAAAAAGGGAACCCATTTTATCTCCACAAGAATATAAATAAACGAACGTTTTTGTCTATTAGTTTGACAGTTAAATGAGGGCTTATATTGCTGTAAAACATAAAATTTGTGCTTAATTGGTCCTAAAAATAGATGAATGGCTTATGTGAGCCTCACTATAAGCATTAAGGGCAAAAATGCACCTTTGCCCTACAATATATGGGAATAGTGATACTATTAATGGTGGGCTTGGCATGGTTTTTCACGATTATTGACTATGGATTTCACTTACTTCACCTTGAGGCCCAAAGCAACTGTACGTAACGGAGCCCCATGGCTCGACGTTTTGTGCTCGACCAGACCACTAAATTTGTGGCATCTACCATTGACTCTAATTTCCTGTAAAGTTGTCAAGAAAAATTATCACTTTAGTCAGATGTATAGCACATTATATATATATATATATATATATACGTAAAAAATTTAAATGAGCCGGCAGGCAAGCAAGCAGTTTAGGCCACTTGACAGGGGCTGGCAAACACGTTTTGGAATGAGACCTTCTGTCTCTGTAATTGTTTTGCATTGCAGCTAAGGAGGTCACATGTAAGGGTGAGCATCGGTCGGTTTCGGTCGGTTCGGTCAAAAAACCACCAAAACCGACCAAGGAAAAATTCTGACCGAAATCAAACCGAACTAAGAAAAAACCGAATTGAACCGAATCGAACCGGTTCGATTCGGTTGGTTAACCGATTTTATTTTTTAAATAAATTTTTTATTTTTTATTTATAATTTTATAATTTTTTTAAGCTTATTCTTTAATTAAATAACTAAAAAAATATTTTTATTTATATATAATTTTATCTAATTAATATATTTTATTTAATATTTTTATAATAAATATATTAATGGGTCGGTCGGTTCGGTTTTTAAATTTAAAAACCGAAATCAAACCGAATCAGTCGGTTATATATTTTAAAAAACCAAAATCGAACCGAACCTATTCGGTAACCGACCGAACCGGTCGGTTCGGTTCGGTTATTCGGTTCCGGTCAGTTTTTGCTCAGCCCTAGTCACATGTGCTGTGTATGAGTAGGACACCAAAATCTGTTATGTTTTGCAAATTAATTGGATCTGCTGCTCCAATTATATCTGCTGTCTTAGAATCATCTCTTTACTTAATTTAATTAGGTGACTACCTAATACTGTGTATATGTTCATGTATTTATATAATAAAATTCCATTTTATTTTGAGCCTATATATTTCTACAACCTTAATTTAATTAATGGTTAGGAGTATAGTCTTTATTTTTAAGTGTATAAATCTTTAATTGAAAAAATATTATGACCTGAATAAAATCATTCTATTTTTTACATGAGACGGTAATAATATATATTCAAACTATCTTATATACTATTTTAAATATGTAATTTTTTAAACGATTTTAGAATTTATTTGTCACTTAAGTTTTTCTTTTTTAACCAATGTTACAATCCCACTCGAGGGGAAAGGGGATGTGGAATTATAATGGGAATAATTACACCAGCAGTTCTAAAAGTTTAGTGATTTTCACAATTTAGTCCTATAAGCTAATTCTTTAACAATTGAGTCCTATAACTTTTTAAAGATATCAGCGTTAGTTCTAGTCTGTTAAGGTGGACGAAAATTATTGTGCTGTTTCAAACAACATCGTTTTTGTGGTTTCATTTCTTCCATATTCAGCTTATTCTTCCATGTGAAAAAAGCAAGCTACCGCAGAAATCATTCCCGCATTCACCATAACTTATGCATGTAGTTTCATTTCTTCCATATTCAGCTTATTCTAGCTAGTTGCTATCTACAGCTAAAACTATCAAATTATTTTCTGCAACGGCTTAGCTAGCTAGCACCAAATTCCTCTTACTTCCTACATGAAAATGCTAGGAGTACATGAACCCCCAAAGCCCTGCATTGTTGTACTGCCCAGTCCAAGCATGGGGCATGGCATCCATCTCTTTAAGAGGCTAGTCATACACCATGACATCCATGTCACCTTCCTTGTCATCACCACCAATGAACCTTCCGCTGACCACAATAACCTATTCTAGTCACAAACTCTTCCTTCTAATCTTGATATCCTTAAACTCCCTCATGTCGATGTCTCTAAAATCACCACTGAAGATATGAAGGTTGTGACCCGCCTTTGTGTCATTGTAGATGAGAGTCTTAAGTCTCTGAAATCTATTCTTTTAGAGTTAGGGAAGCCAAAAGCTCTTATCATTGATTTGTTCTGCACTCAAGCTTTTGAGGTCTGCAATGAGCTATCAATACCTGTTTACTCATTCTTCACTGCGTCAATTGCTCTTCTTACCCTTTCTCTTTATCTTCTTTCTCTGGATTGTGAAGTGGAAGGAGAGTTTATTGATCTTACTGAGCCAGTTAAAGTCCCAGGATGCACTCCGGTTCGAACGGAAGACCTGTTAAAGCAGATCGGGGACCGAAAAAATGATCAATATAAATGGTATTTACTTCATGTCAGTAAGTTGCCTTTAGCGGCTGGGATACTTTTTAACTCATGGCAGCATATTGAAGCAGTGGCACTTAAAGCTGTAACTGAGAATTCATTCTTTAAGCAAATCCCCACACCACCAGTTCATCCTGTTGGACCATTGATCAAACAAGAAGAACCACTAACTAAATCAGACATCGAATGTCTGGCCTGGCTGGATACACAATAACCTAACTTTGTTCTCTATGTTTCACTAGGCAGTGGTGGCACCTTGACAGTTGAGCAACAAGCTGAACTAGCATATGGACTGGAACTGAGCCAGCAGCTGAATATGGAAGAAATGAAAACACAAAAACGATGTCGTTTGAAATAGCACAATAATTTCTGTCCACCTTAACAGACTAGGACTAACGTTGATATCTTAAAAAAGTTATAGGACTCAATTATTAAAGAATTAGCTTATAGAACTAAATTATAAAAATCACTAAACTTTTAGGACTGCTGGTGTAATTATCCAGATTATAATGTCCCTGGCGCATTGGCCAATATGCAAATATGGCAGGACTACTTTTTCACTTAAGTTAGTGTGTACATTCAATGAATACATATAAAGGAGATTTATACTCCTCAAATTCAAGTCTTATCATGTTTCAACATGGGAATTTTGTGGAGGGAGAGAGCAATGGCTAATGTGTGTAACATACAATAAAATAGATTTAGTGAGTTTCCAATAAATTTTAAAAGATTAAAGAGAAGAATAACTATAGCGAAGCCAGCTTAGGCCATCTCCAACCGGAAAGTAAATTCGCTGAAAATTGGGACAGCAAATCAGCAAGCTAAATTGCTGTTTTGAACAGTTCACAACTCTTTTGCTGTGAACTATTCATCACAGTAACACTGTTCACTTTACCTTTTTTTTTATATATAATGGTCATGTATTTTTATATGTCTAATATTTTAGACCAATTTCATCCAAAATTTATTTTATTTCTTGTACATAAAATTTATTTTGTTAACTTTTTAATTAATAAAATATAAAATTATTTTAATGTCTTATTAATTATATTTTTGTTATTTACATCATTATTTATATTAATTACATACATTATTAATTATATTCACATGGATATACAATAGCACTGAATATATATTATAAATATTAACTAACATTATATTAATATTAAAAACATTACATAAATATTAAAACATTACATAAATATTTAAAACATCACATAAATATTAAAACATCACACAATTACTAAAAAATACATAAATTGAAAATATTTTAATAATCTGGTAGTCCAGTTCCAGATCCACCAATATGATCAAAATAATTATTAAATTCGTTAGAGGTAAAATGTGGAGGTTGCTGTTGTGCTGATCTCTATTGCATAATACGTGTTTGTTCAGCTGCAATAAATGCACACTTATTTGGATCCCTTATAGTATCCAAGTCAAATAATATAATTTTATTTTCTTATCTAAGCTTCTGGACTGCTGTATGCTCCTTTCTATGTGCATTGCTCCTCTTTAAAGCCTCAATCAACTTTGCATTTTCTTTTTTCAGAGTGTTGATGACCATTGCAGTTTGGTCATCATTTTTTTTCTTTAACTTTACTTTTTTGATACCAATAGGGCGGTCGCATGATGAACCACCAAGAATGGTATAATCTAAATTAATAGAAAATGATGACAAATTTGGAGAGTCAGGTACACGAGATTGAGGAGTAAGATTATCTGATTCATTGAATGAAACGTAATTCACATTTTTCATGTAAGATTTTTCTCTTCTAGTGCTAACATGATCTTTAAACTTCTCGAAATCTTTCATAATATTCCACACATGATCAAATTTAAAACCTCTTTTGTAATTAGCATCTTCCATAATTAACATTCTTGCATGATTTATCTGCAAATTAACATATAAAATATAAATATTGCATAATAATAATAATAATAATAATATACAAAAAATTAATAAATAAATAAATACTCACGATATCTATTTCAGAGCACTACTAGGATTTAAACTTTCAACTTGTCTTACACATGCATTAATTTTTTTACTGCTTTCTCGATTGTTTGAACTCGCATTTGGACAGATCTTTTGTTACGAAAGTACCAGCTCTCATGCTTAACACTGTTATATTTTTCTTCAACTCGAGTCCAAAAATTATTATGAGACTGATGTATACCCATAATTGGATCTTAGGAAATTTTCATATACACTTGACATAAGAGAATGTCTTCCTCAACACTATATCCATAAGCTCTAAAAGCTATTTTGTTGTTTTTGAAGAATGTGTTGAGAGGATTTTGCAAGTAAAAGGATATTTGAGTGTATTATAGAAATGTAGAATAAGTTTGTATGTATAAAGATATTATGGTCGTATTTATAACCTATAATGGAGATAAAAATAATAACATTAAAAAATATATGGATGAATAAAATTGACCGTAGGATGGATTTTATCATCATCTCAACCATTGGATTAATTTTTTATCTTATCTCAACCTGAACCGTATGATGGATTTCATCATAATATTATTCGTTGGATGGATTTCATTATTATTTCAACCATTGGATAGATTTCATCTTAATCTCAACCGTCAAATTAACTTTTTAAATTTATCCTTAGGTCAACCGTTGGATAGATTTCATCATCATCTCCACCGTCAGATTAAAATTTTTTAAATTATCTAATTCTCAACCGTATGATGTATTTTATCCTCATATCCACCGTCAGATTAACCTTTTTTTAACTTATCCTTATATGAACGGTGAGATGGATTTTATCCTAATTTTTACCGTCCGATTAAAATTATTTAACTTATCCTTAACTCAACCGTAGGATTTTTTTATCCTAATACTAACCGTTTAATGGATTTCATCATTATCTCAACCATTGGATGGATTTCATCATAATCTTAACCGTCGGATTAAATTTTTTTCTTATCCTTGTATGAACCATCAAAATAGATTTCATCCAAATTTGAACCGTCAGATTAAAATGTAAACTTTATCATCTTAATATTAATTTTATCTATAAATATCATCCTTTATTATGGGAAAAAAATTATACTATCACAACCAAAAAAAAAATTCTCTTTCTCTTTTCGAATTAGGAGAAAAAAATTTATTCAATGAATTTCATTAATCCAGGTTCATCAAATTTTTAATCTTCATCATCAGATGATGAAGATTCCAACCGTTTGATGGAGGAGTGGGATGCGTCAGACGCTATTATTCAGTAAGCAATTAATCGTAACAACACATTAATTGCTTATTATGCCAATCAATAAAATAACCAGGTTATCCATGGTGGATCAGTTTCAGGCCATATAGTCATCAACCGCGATCGTGAAGTTGCAAATCAAAATTTGTTCAATAATTATTTTATAAACAATTCACGCTACAATGATGCTCTTTTTTGTTGTCGATATCGCATGTCTAGAAATTTATTCCTTCGTATTGTTAATATAGTCAAAGGGCATGATAATTTTTTTGAACAACAATGTGATGGGCTCGGACGACTTGGATTGTCATCTATACAAAAAATAACATCTATGTTCCGGATGTTGGCATATGGTCTCCCAGCAGATGCTACAGATAAATACGTAAAAATCGGAGAGTCAACAACAATTGAAAGTATAAAGCGATTTTGTTGTGGTATGGTAAAAAAATTTTCAGATCGATATCTCAAAGCACCTACTGCTAATGATGTTACTAGACTACTTGATATTGGTCAGCAACGTGGATTTCCAGGAATGCTAGGGAGTTTAGATTGTATGCATTGTGACATAGCAGAAGTCTGAATAGGATAAATATTATCAACTGTTGATTCACGCACGAATACCAGTTAACAATCTTCTATAACCTCCAATTCTCAAATTCAAGGAGTAGGCAAAAAAATTCACAGAATTTTGGGGTAAATAAAACTTCAATTAAATCAACAAAAAATGTCTTCCAAAAAAATAAAAAACCCCTTAAATAGAAAACTCTAAAACAAATCCTAATAGAAAAAGAAAATTACAAAAAAAGTCTAAAAAAATACTAAAATGTATTTTTTGAGGCCTAAACAATGGAATTTGGCCGAAAAACATAGGATTTCACAAGCATAGCTTGTGTGTTTCGATCATTGGCCCATTTCCAATGAAATTGGGCTCTGAATTCGCCAAAATCCGAAACTCCAAAGTTGTCTGTAATTATGAAAATGCCATTATCGAAATTTTTTAAATTTCTCCATGAAGCCACATGCAACCTCATCTGTATCATTCTCCCCAGGCTAGACAGAATTCACCCTCGAATTGTCATCATCAGAAGAATCACCTGCATAAAGAATCAAATGCTTAACATTGAAAATATCTGCAGTGCGAATATGACTAGGCAATTTCAAATGGTAGGCATTAGGATTAATCTTCTCAACGATCTCCACTGGTCCAATCTTTTTAGTAGATAATTTATTATAATCACCTGTAAAGAATCTATCCTTAGTAAGAACAGCCCAAACATAATCGCCCATATCGAACTCAACATGCCTCCTTTTCTTGCCCGTAGCCTTAAGTAAATTATCATGAATGGCCTGATAAACCTCCAGCAATCCCTGACGAAATTCTCAGCCTTCTCATTAATTCTGGTCTTAGCTGGTAAAGGCAGCAAATCAAGCGGTCCTCTTGACACAACAGAATACACCACGGTAAAAGGACTAAATCCAGTACTCTTATTAACAGCATGATTATATGCAAACTCTGCCTGACATAACTTCTGATCCCAACCCTTCACATGCTCACCAACTAAACAACGCAACAGATTGTCCAAAGATTGATTCAGTACCTCAGTTTGCCCATCTGTTTGTGGATGATAGGCACTACTGAAATTCAATTGGGTACTCACCATTTTTCATAAACTCCTCCAAAAATGGCTAAGAAACCTAGTATCTCTATCAGACACAATAGACATAGGCAACCCATGCAACTTATAAATCTCTCAAAAGTACAATTGAGCAATATGAACCGCATCTGTTATTTTCTTACATGGAATGAAATATACTATTTTAGAAAACTGATCAACTACAACAAATATAGAATCATTATCTCACTGTGTGCGTGGTAATCTAAGCACAAAATCCATGCTAACATCTACCTAAGGCTACTTAGGAATGCGTAATGGCATGTACAATCCTGCATTTGTTGCTGCCCCATTGAAAACTTGACATACCTGACACCTTTGCACCAATTTCTCTACCTCTTTACGAATGGTAGGCCAAAAATAAGCAACCTAAACCAATTGTAAAGTTCTATCATGCCCTACATGTCCCTTACCATGTAGTTCTTTAATTATCTTTAAACGCAGGATACAATCCGGAACACATAGCTGATTCCCCTTAAATAGAAATCCATCATGCAACACGAAATATATTTTTTCTCCCACCCGAACCTTTGCCAAAGTTTTAGAAAAATACGGGTCAGTGTCATATAATTTAGCAAAGGACTCAAAACCAGGTACCTCTGTGGACATCTATATCAACAAACTCTTACGCCGACTCAATGCATCAGCCACCCTGTTTGTAACACCAGAATTATATTTTACCATAAAAGTAAACCTCTGTAAGTAAGCAATCCAATGCGCATGCCTAGTAGAAACCTTATCATGCCTGTGCAAATGCTTCAACACCTCATGGTCTGTGTACAGAATAAATTCCCTCTGAAATAGATAGTGACGCCAATGCTTAATAGCCTGCACTATAGTATAGAATTCAATATCATAAGTGCTATAACACAGTCTGGCACCCGATAATTTCTCACTAAAATATGCCACATGTTTGCTGTTCTGACTTAAAACTGCCCCAATCCCCACCTTCGAAGCATCTGAATGCAACTCAAAAGGTTGATGAAAATCTGGCAGCACTGAAATTGGAGCTATAGTAAAGCATGTTTTGATTAATTCAAACGCCTTTGTAGCCTTATCTGTCTACTCAAACTTACCCTCTTTTCTCATACAATTAGTAATAGGTGCCATAATGATACTAAAATATGGAATAAAATGCCTATAAAATGAAGCCAACCCATAGAAACTCCTAACTTTAGTAAGGGTGTTGGGTCGTGGCTAATTTTTCACTACTGCCACTTTGGACTCATCCACCTGCAACCCCTTACCCTAAACCACATAACTAAGAAATAACACCCTAAGAGTTAAAAATATACACTTCTTAATTGCAGCATAGAACCTCTCCCTACGCAACACATTAAGAACCTCTTGTAATTGATTCAAATGCTCATCTTGGTTAGCACTATACACCAAAATATCATCAAAATACACGACAATGCACTTACTAATAAAAAGTCCATAAAACCTGATTCATAACACGCATAAAAGTGCTAGGTACGTTTGACAGCCCAAATGGTATAACCAGCCATTCATATAAGCCCTCCCTTATCTTGAAGGCTATTTTCCATTCATGCCTAACTCTAATATGAATTTGATGATACCCACTCTTCAAATCCAGTTTAGTAAAAATCATAGCCCCACTAAGCTGATCAAGTAAGTCATCCAATCTAGGAATAGCAAAATGATACCTGACAGTTATTTTGTTAATGGCCCGACTGTCTATGCACATCCGCCAAGAACTATCCTTCTTTGGCGTCAAAAGGGCTGGTACAACATAAGGACTTAGACTCTCCCGAATAAACCCCTTCGCTAATAGCTCCTCCACTTGTCTCCTCAATTCTTCGTGCTCACTAGGACTCATCCTATAGTGAGGTCGATTTGGCAAAGCTGCACCAGACTCAAAGTCAATCTGATGCTGAATGTCACGCATTAGAGGTAACTCGTCAGGTAATTCTGCTGAAAATAAATCAGAAAACTCCTCCAGAAGTGGTAACGCTGCCTCAGGTATGGTCTCCTTTTATTCTACCACCTTCTCAAGCAGGACATATATAATTTTAGTTTTTTGCACAACCCCCTCAAATTGTGCCAGGGTCAACAAATTCACGCAGCCCTTGCTATCTTCACTCAACTGCTTGGACTGTTCACACTCTTTATTAGGTACTACACAATTTTGACATCCCCAAACATGAAACTGTAAGTGTTAGTCTTCCCATTATGAGTCACCTCTCTATCAAACTGCCAAGGTCACCCCAACAGTAAGTGGCAGGCATCCATGGTCACAACATCACACCAAACCTCATCCCTATATTTTACCCCAATTGAAATGAAACTAGAACACGTTTGAATACTGTCACCTCGCCCCCTTGTTTTAACTATGCTAACTTATACGACTTTAGATGTTTTTCAATCACAATTCCTAATTTCTGAACTGCCTCCCCTGAAATTAAATTCTCACAACTACCAGCATCAATCATAAACCTGCATACCTTTCCCTTAATGGTACAGGTTGATTGGAAAATATTACTTCGCAGCCAATCATCGTTAACAGCCCTCGGAGTGAGGCATGATCTCCTTACCACCAAGGCAGTCCCTACATCACCAGTCATAAGCTCCTCATCAACTAACTCTGTATCAAAAACTGGATCACTAGCCACTAAGGCTTCCTCATCCTTATCGTATTCGTCTATCTCAGCAAACATCACCTTCTTGCCAGCCCGCTTGCATTCTACCTGTCTGTAACCGATCTCACCATATGTAAAACACTTAATGCCACTATTTGGACCAGCCTTTTTTGCACTATTCGAGGCTGATCCTATCCTACTTGTATTCCCTGTGTTATTGCCCCTACTGCCAGTGTTCCCATAGCTAGGCTGCATATAACCACCGGGATGCCTCTTTTCTAGCTGTAAAATACACTGGTGCGCTGCAGAAATAGAAAATGGATCAAACATATTAACTGTCTCCTTAATATATTTTTTTAAGCCCCTAATATACCGAGCTACCAATTGCTCTTCTGTCTCATACACCTCATTCTGAGTAATTAATTAGTAAAACTCAGTTGTGTACTCATCAATATAACGAGTTCCCTGCCTCAAATTCTACAATTTCTGGTACAATAAGCATTGATAATTGTAAGGCAGAAAGGCTGCCCGTATATGTTTCTTCATCTTATCCCATGTTGTAATTCTAGACTTGCCCAAACGGACTCTGGTCTGCTTCACCTGTTACTACTATGCCATAGTCCGGTCTCGGAATCTAATTGCAACTAAGGGTACTCGTTTATTTTCTGGCACACCCTTAAATTTCAAAACCTCTTCTACCGTAGCCAACCAATTAAGAAATTCTTCTGGTTGTAAGCCACCACAAAATTCAGGTATTTCAGTTCACATACCTATTTCCCAACGTCTTCTATCATCCTCTTCTGCATGTTGTCGATGACACCTACGAGGCACATCATCATAATCATCGATGTACTCATCATCATCACCGTTTCCTCCCGCAAAAGGGTTTCTGCATTCATGAAAATTAAAAATCCTCCCATGATTTGGATTCTCCCTATTTTGATTGACTAATAATTTGTCTATCCTCTCTGTTAGGCGATCCATCAAGGTGTCAATTCGCTGATCTATCATATGTTCGATTTGTTGCTCGAATCGTTGCTCAATGCGACGTAGATCATCATGCTTGTAAATCTCCTCTACACACTGTTGTGGTTGTGGCTACGCTGGCTACCTTCTGGGCGGCATAGCTCTGATACCAAACTGACGTAGTGAAATTCTGAATAGAATAAATATTATCAACTGTTGATTCGCGCATGAATACCAGTTAACAATCTTCTATAACCTGCAATTCTCAAATTCAGGGAATAGGCAACAAAATTCACAGAATTTTGGGGTAAATGAAAATTCAAACAAAAACTGTCTTCCAAAAAAATAGAAAAACCCCTTAAATAGAAAACCCTAAACCAAATCCCAATAGAAAAAGAAAATTATGAAAAAGTCCAAAAAAATATTAAAATGCATTTTTCGAGACCTAAACGATGGAATTTGGCCGAAAAAC